>JABTTQ020000908.1:0-50000 GCA_016081115.2 Rehmannia glutinosa | reverse complement strand
CGAGATTCGGGAGATGAGTTCTAACAAAGACGGAAATCGATTTCAGACATAAACGGGTGTAACGAGTCGGGAGACCTACAACTGTTTGTGGGGAGTCATTCAATTCATAAATCTTTTGGGAGTTAATAATAGTTGTAACGTATCGGGAGATCTACAATTGTTATTAATCTACTATTTATTTATCACCCGAGAGGCGGAATAAACTATATTAAGAATTGAACCGATAGAATTGCATGAATTAAATTTTAATTGGATTTAATATTGAAGAAACATGTTGAGATTATGTGCTTAAGGTTGCTCCTGTAGTTGTTGAAAATACTTGTGGGGTTCGCAAATTTATTTATTTTCTTCTTTTTTTTTTATTTTTACTATAACACTTGATATTCGGTCGCTTCAATAAAATTGGAATGCGATGTTGTTATTGCCTAAGAGTTTCACATATCAATCCCTGAGGAATACGACCGTGCTTGCCATTATCCTATAAACTAATGTACACTTGCAGTTGTATGATCCAAATATTTTTGGCGAACAAAATTTTTGCGCAGTTGCGCGATTCTTTTTTGGATTGATGGATACTACTTAGATATAGTGATAAGTAGTTCAATCTTAATTGAAGCTTTTGTAAATAATTTTTTTATTTATTTTCGATTTTTGTAAAAAAAAATAAATTATAATTTTCGATTTTTTTCTTTTTTCTTTTTTTATTGTTAATATTTTTTTATTTCTTTGTTTCTAACACCGTTTTTGTTAAATGCGAGACTGAAATCTTTAGAGATACAAGTAGCCTAAAATCGCTACTGCAGTGGGAGGCCAACAACATATACTTAACTTAGCACGGTTCAACGACAATGATGTTAGAAATCTGAAGTCTGGCTCAAGACGTAAAACTTAGCACTTTGTGGGAGGCAACCCAAGAGGCGTCGCGACAAACCCCAGGGGTTAAATAAAACATGACGAATGCACACGGGCGTTTGGCCGCACACGACCCGACCTTGCGATCTGCTGCCCCAGTTTCCAATTTGACGGACGAGCTCCCAGCTTCACCAGAATGATCCAGGTAAGTATTGTTTTACGCATTCCTCTTTCTTTTGATAATTTCCTCATATGTTCGGGACGAAGCATATTTTAAGTTTGGGGGGGTTGTCAAGAACGCGTAAATTAGTACTGTTGCATTTTGCATTGCATGTAGAACATATACAAATTTGCATTAAATATTTTTCGATTTTTTATATATTTTTTATTTTTATGTTTTAGCACGTTTATCGCTTTAGCACGTTTAATTGCTTTTGTGTGTGATTTTTAATCAAGATTTTTCAAAATGCCCAGCTTCCGTTTGATTTTACTATGAGTATTTTATGGAATGAGATAACATACTTCTAGGAATAATGTGATAAATTATTGGGAAGATGTCATTTATTTGTTTGGCATTAGTTGAGAAAATTGAGTATTTGAGCATGTTGCGAAAAATAAGCTTGTGAACTTTTGTGCCTATAACTGCTTTATCTTATGCATCTTATTTTTTCTTGAGTGTGTTATTCATGATTGATAGAACTCTAGAACTTGCTCTGGTATCTTCATTAAAGCAATGTGTGTGTGCAATTTTTGAAAATAATTTAAGGCCATCCTTGTTTTAGCCTACTTAGCCTAAAAAGCCTATCTATGAACTCATGATTCCCTAGTTAGCCAAAATTGTGCCAAAACTTTTATTCTGAGCCACATTGATCTTTAAAATTGCAAAATGATTTTATCCTAGAAATTTCTTGAGCTTATAGAAAATGAATAAGTTTGGTGGAGATTTGGTGAAAATTTATGAAAAAAGAGAGGAAGTTGGCAAAAGAAAGTGGGGTGAACAGTACCTGGGTAAATTAAAAAATACATGAAGCTCGAAAAAGAAAGAAATATCTCTGAAAGAGAAGAGAAAAATCTAGCAAAGCAAAAGAAAAATTCTGAAAAATTGTGAAAAAAAGAGAGCTTAAAGGCTAGAAAAAGAAGAAAAGAAAAGAGGCAAAAAGGCCTACGAATGAAAAAGGAGAAATAAGGGTGGAAACGAGTTGAAAAAAAATATCTTGAGAACGGATTTTTCGAAGAAATTGGGTTAGTGAATTGCAAGTCTGTGCACTTAAATTCTATTTGCTCAAGTCAAGTCACTCAATCCAAATTTTTCTACCCTTGCTAAAGAACCTACATTACAACTTAGTGAAAGTCCGTTTTGATTCTTAGATTGTGCACACAAAAGTGGTCGAGATGTTAGACGATTTGCAAGCCTATGGTAGTTCTACATTCACTTAATTGAATTTGAGTGTAAACACTAGCCATACACTTTTGAGAGTCGAGTGATACACTACCTACTTGTGAGTCGCGATGTCAAGTACCCAAGAGAGTATTGACTATGCCGAGTTTATGAATGATGACTTCTTGATTATGAATTACATGGTTTTCTTAAGTATGGAGTCAAATGCTATTTAATGTTCATAGTGTTCTTGGGTGTTCGTTTTTACCCCTTGATATTATTTTTTCTTAATCTGCTCGAGGACGAGCAATGCTTTAAGTTTGGAGGATTTTGATGTGTGTAAAATATACGTGCATTTAGGGGCTTAAAATGATATATATTTGATGCATCTGCACGCATATTTAGTATATTTTTACTTGGTTTCCTTAGAAGGGCATGATATTGAATATTCTTGTAATTTTACGGAAAACAGAGCTTAAAACGGAGAAATATCAGTTGGAATGTCCGAATAAGACTGACGAATGCAAAATAAGATCAAAACGACGAAGAAAACGGACAAAAATCCTTCACACGGCCAGACCGTGTGGTGTCACACGACCGTGTAAAAATACTGGTGTGGAATGACACAACCGTGTGAAGTGGGGAAACAAACAGGACAGAACCAAGCCCGCACGGCCAGACCGTGTGAACCCAAACGGGCGTGTCGGAAAGGGCAATGCATTACACCACACGACCGTGTGGTGTATGCCAAATGCATTTTCCAGAATTCTTTTCCCGTTCCAACTCTACAAGTGATCTCTCCAAGCATCTATAAAAGGGATCCAAGGCTTGCACGAAAAATAATTCATTCATACAGCATACAACACATCAAATTACGTAGGAACACAAGATTCGAAGTCTTCTGAGAGAGGAGGGCTAGGTCGCGAAGAACACCACAAGGCCTTTCACATCTACGGGATCACAAGAGCTTCGAAGCCTTAGGAGGGGAATCCATCCTGACAAGAAGGAATTTTCTTTCTATGTCTAGATCTCTTGTATGTGCTTAAACGATGTCATATTGTTGATTTCGAATTTGTCTATGAATTTGTTATCAATGTTTGGCTAATCTTTCGGATCTTAGGGGCATAATCAAAACTGTGGATTCATGTTAAATCTTGATTAATTGCTTTCTTAATTGATTCATGTTTTCTATTTTATGAATTCGAGTGCTTATTCTTAATTGATTTTTGTCTGATCAATAATTAACATGTCATATTTGTTAGTGCGAGATTCGGGAGATGAGTTCTAACAAAGACGGAAATCAAATTCAGACATAAAAGGGTGTAACGAGTTGGGAGACCTACAACTGTTTGTGGGGAGTCATTTAATTCATAAATTTTTGGGAGTTAATAATAGTTGTAACGTATCGGGAGATCTACATTTGTTATTAATCTACTGTTTATTTATCACTCGGGAGGGGGAATAAACTATCTTAGGAATTGAACCGATAGAATTGCATGAATTGGTTTTGAAACTTGAATTGGATTTAATATTGAAGAAACATGTTAAGATTATGTGCCTAGGGTTGGTCTTGTAGTTGTTAAAAATACTTGTGGGGTTCGCAAATTTATTTATTTTCTTGTTATTTTTTATTTTTACTATAAAACTTGATATTCGGTCGCATCAATAAAATTGGAATGCGATGTCATTGTAACGACCCGCCTTCCAGATTGATGATTGTCCCCACGAACCAACACGAGTCTTTCCAGTAGCTTTTGTCCTCACTCACGCGTCTCCCAAGAGCGACTTCCCGGAGTCACCCATCCCACAATTGCTCCGCACCAAGACGCTTAACTTCGAGTTTTTATGAGATGAGCACCGAGAAAGAAGATGCATCTTGTTGGTATGAGTAGTACCTATCAAATCTTTTAAGCTCTCTCAATCGTATAGTCCCATACCTACACGATCTCGGAATCTCCTCTTCTTCGGGTGTGGGATTGGTTTATTCATGTTCCCCTCTGCTTAGAAGCCTTCCAGGAGCCGTTCCTTGTCCGTGCCTTCTTGCACCGGCGATCACTCCCCACCCTCTTCGGCCCCGGGCGTCACAATTATTATAGACTAAGTGTTTCACATATCAATCCCTGAGGAATACGACCTTGCTTGCCATTATCCTATAAACTATACTGTACACCTGCAGTTGTATGATCCAAATATTTTTGGCGAACATAATCCTTGGTCGGGAAACCTCCCTCCAACATGGAAGAGTTATTAAGCCGAGCAAAGAAGCACATCCGAGTGGAGGAGTCCACCAAGCGTGAGCCAAGTATCAAGCACAAGTTCAGGGAAGACGACAAGAATCAATCTCGGAAGGGTCCGAGGAAGGAGTAAGGGCCAAATCTCACCCCTCTAAACGCACCAATGGCATAAGTACAAATAGCTGCCTAGAAGAAAGAAATCATTGATCCGCCTCAACCACTAAAGAATAATCCCGCACGAGCCCACTCCAATTTGTATTGCCGTTATCATAGGGACATGGGGCACACTACAGAAGACTATTTCGTTTTGAAGAAGGATGAAAGACGTGATACTCACGTAGCCAGAGTCATTAATGTGATCTCCGGAGGACCAAAAGCGAAAGATGCCTAGAGCGCTCTCGGGAATATAGCAAGGATCGAAGGGGACGCCCAGAGGAAGCCATGTCCAAGAAAAGAATTGTGGAATCACAGCGAGCCAAGAACACGCCTATCACATTTGGCACTCAAGACTACATCCCAGAAACCCAGGTCCACCTAGATGCCATTGTTATATATGTCATGTTGGCAAACATTGTGGTCAAGAGGGTCCTGGTGGATACGGGTAGTGTTGTGGATGTCCTATTCCGGGAAGCATTTGATAAGATGAAGATTGACCCAACATAGTGTTAGTCCAAGTGGCTATGATATTCTAGAGGGGAGGTGAATAGATTATCCCAATTTTCCAAATTACGCCCTCTTTTTTGAATGTAAGAATGATAACAAGAATGAAAGTGCGGGAATGTAAACAACACTTGATGATTTATAGAGGTTCAACCCACCTAGGGCCTAATCCTCTACCACCCCGGTATGTCCGAAATGGATTTCGGAAAAAGGATACCAAACTATTACAACCTTTACCTTAAAGAGAACCTCACTCTTCTTACAACACCACTTATGAAGATTACCACAATCTTCTTACACCAATGAAGAGTACCACACTCTTCAACACCTAAAATCACCCAAGTGTGCTCTTACCATAAGAACACTTAACAAGGATGTCTTGTTTTGGATGATTGAAAATAATTCAAGATTACAACTCAAATGAAGTATACAACTTTGAAGTGCAAGTGTAATCAAGAATCAAGCCTAGTACTCAAGATGTGCAAGTAAAAGACTTAGGCTAAATATAACAAGAATATGAAAGTGAGAACAAGAAGTTTGCTTGTGTTTGTATTGCTTGTGTTGTTGTGTCTTGTTACTTCAATCCTTCATCTATTTATAGGAGAGGTCTTGAATTTGATTTTCAGACATAGGCTCCTCCTTGGAGATTGAAATCTGTAAAAAATTGCAAATCAAATGTAGATTATAGCTGTTAGAAATCAATCCCTTAAAATCATGAAAAGTTGTCTCTGTGCAACAGATAGTTTGCTGATAAAACTTTAGGTCGACCGGTTGACCTCAAACAAGAAATTTGAATTTGTGCTTGAAAAATGGGGTCTTGGACCGGTCTAATAGGGGGTGGAGCGGTCGACTAAGGGTTTGACCAATCGACCCCTTGTTGGACCCGGTTGATGACCCCTTTTTGAGAGACAGAAATGTTTGGCTCAAATTTTGTTCAACACAGGTACCGGTCGACCTCCATGGAATTTCATTCCGTCTCTTTTCTATTTCAAAAATCATAAGGGTAGGAGCAAAGATTTTTCAAAATATTTTAGGCGACACTTTTCATTTTAGGCGACAGGTTTGGCTCAAAAATAACTATCCATTTTAGGCGACACTTTTCATGCATAAGAATCATAAGGGTAGGAGCAAAGATTTTTCAAAATATTTTATAAAAGCTCCCCATATCAACATGCAAAACAAGAGTAGGCATAGAAGCAGACAACCAAAAGCTAAAAGCTTAACTTTTACAATTTTGGCTTGAATATCAAGAGCTTAAAAGCTCCCCCTGTCAAAAAAAAAAATCATTAGTCATATGTAAAAATCCATTATACATCCATTGGACTAAGTTTCATCATCAACTTTTGGCTTTTTCATCCACAACTTATAGCTTTTCTTCACGAGTTTTTTCTAGTTTCTTTGATCTAAACATAAGCTTATAAGCTTATTTCATTTTTCTCCCCCTTTGGAATCATCAAAATGATTATTAGCACGATAAAAATATCATAAATATATATCAAAGTGCTCATTGAATCGAATTATCATGCTTTTGAACATAAAGTTTAAAATTCCAAATAGAAAGGGGAATTTTGAGAAGAAAGTTTGTAGAAGCTCATTTGATTAATAAAACATGATCTCTATAAACATATAAGACATTTGAAATCAAGAGATTCATGTAAAAGATGAAATCTTCATTGAGACATTTTATCGAATACTTGGCGTGCGTAGAATAAAATCGAAGTTGTATATAACATTTGAAAATGTAATCATGCCCAAAAAAATCATCACCAATCCTACTTCTACAATCACAATTCATCAATATTCATAATTCCCAACACAATGATATAACAAATTCATCAATTCACCAAGTAACAACACTTTCTCAAGGGTTCAACCCAATTGAGATAAAAAAGGGAATTAAACTTACCAATTAATCAAAGAAGATGAATAATATGGATGATATATGCATTATATAAGTCCAATAATATAGAATTGGCAAAAAAAAATTATTTTGAGTGAATTGTGTGTAAAATTGGCGAAGGGGTGCAAAAAATGGACAAAATATAAAAAATATGCGAAAACTGGGACAGAACCCATTTAAACCAAAATTTGGTCATGGTCGACCGGTTGGAGGGGGGTCGACCGATCCAGGGCTTGGTCTACCCCTATGTCATCCGGTTCGTGAAGCTCAGTTTTTGGTTCTGTCCGAATTTTGAGTTAAAAATTTGATTTTTCACCCCTAAGTTTTAAAAACGCACAAAATGTAATCATAGACCTTATTCTATATGCATTATGCCTAAACGAGCTCGAATTGACGCAAAAGACTCGGTGGCTAAAGAATTTGTGAAACTATCCGCGAGTTGATCTTGAGACGGAACAAAACACATCTCAATTTTTCGTTTGGAAACGCAATCCTTTAGAAAATAGTGTCGAACCTCAATATGTTTTGTTCGGTTATGATGAACCGGATTTTGAGCAACGTTTATAGCGGACGTATTATTCAAAAAAATAGGAACATTTTCAAAAGACCATTTGTAATCCGCTAAGGTTTGTTTCATCCAAAGAAGTTGAGTACAACAAATGCCGCGGAAATGTATTCGATTTTGGCTGTTGATAAGGATGCACAATTTTGCTTCTTTGAAAACCAAGATACTAGGCAATCGCCTAAAAATTGACATGATCCAGAAGTACTTTTGCGATCATCAATATTTCCCGCATAGTCCGAATCACTATATCCATAAGCCAAGATATTCAAAATTCAATTTGGGTAGTCCTTTTACATGTTGGTTTTGTAAATCTTTTGTAAATTTTTGTATCCAACATGTCCAAGTCGCCTATGCCATAAACTTGTTAAATCATTATTGGCGACAAGACAAGAAACATTTTTACTAACAACATCACTTGCGCAATTTTTGTAAAGATTGCCTTTTCTATTTTGCTTCACAAATAGTTTTATCATTTTTGAGAATTAGGTATTTTTCTTTATTAAAAATAACATCATAATTTGAATCACAAAGTTGGCTAACACTTATCAAATTGAACTTAAGCCCTTCAACTAATAAAACATTACTAAGAGAGAAAGAAGAGTTACCAGTTTCTCCATTTCCAAAAATTATTCCATTGCCATTCCCGAACATAACTATGCCTTCTTCTTGGAGTTTGATGTTGGTAAAAAGTTCTCTACTTCCGGTCATATAGCGTGAACACCCGCTGTCCACGAACTATTTTGAATCTTCCGGAATTGTTATAGCCCCTAGCACCTACAAATAAATCATTTTTAGGTACCCTATAATTTTGGGGTCCATGGAGGTTAGTCTTGAGACCTTTGGGTCTCCAAAAATGACTAAAGCTATTTTTCAATTTACAATCATTTGCATAATGTCCATTTTTACCACAATAAAAACAAGTAATAACGTTAAGACTACTAGCACGTACGAAAGTTGGAGCTTGGTCATTTTTCTTAGAAACATTTTGAAAAGGTTTGTAACCAAGTCATAGTTTTGAATGCTCACTTCTTTGTGCACCAAGGATTTTTGTAACTTTATCCGTACTTACATTGAAACGTTGCACATTTCAAATTTTCAATCTCTTTTGTGAGCATTTATTTTTCGGAATCAAGAGTATGCATTTTAGCAAAAGTAATAGCATGAGCATGATCAAGAAATTTATAAGAAGTAAATAATTTATCCTTTTATAATTTAAGTTCTTTATGATCCTTTTTCAAAAGTTTGTACTTGCAAATCATATCTCTAAATTCATTTTGCAACTCGTCATAATCACTTTGTAATTTATCAACTAAAGAAGAAGATGAGGAGTTAGAGCGTACCTCATTGTTTTCATCGTCTATGGCCATGAGACCATGTTCGGCTTATTCTTCCTCATCGGATGTGGCAAGGAGCTCATCCCATGTTTTTGCTTCCGCATTTATAGCTTTCTTCTTGGGAAAATGCTTTTTCTTCTTTTTCTCTTCCTCCGCTAATTTCGGCAATCAATCCTATGTAGTGCCCTGGTTTCCCGCATTTGAAACACGAGTTGTCTCTCGACTTTCTTGCCTTATTTGTATTTACAAATTTGGCAAATTTCTGACAAGGGCAGTCTCCTCATCATCTTCATCACTAGCATAATATGAATTATTATATGAAGATGTTAAGCCTTTAGGAATAGATTGCATACCCGATTGAGAGGTGGATGGTTTGAAATTTTTCTTCTCTTTGAGATAGACTTCGTAGATGAGAAGATTTCCAATGAGCTCGTCAAACTTGAGAGTTTTGAGAATTTGAGCTTCCGTAATTGCCGTCACCTTTTTTGACCAAGAACCGGGAAGAGCATTTAGTACCTTAGTTACCTTGTCTTCTTCGAGATGACTTTCCCAAGTGCCACAAGAGGATTGACTATGTTGTCAAGCCTTTTACACTGCTTTTTCAAATATTTTCACCTTCAAGCATGATGAAGTTTTCAAAGTCTTTAACAAGCATGGTTTTTCTTGCTTGTTTTACTTTCTTTGTGCCTTCATAGATAGTTTCCAATTTTTCCCAAACTTCATGTGCGAACCTTATGCCTCTAATATGATTATACTCGGTGGCAGTAAGAGAGCAATGCAAAATATTTAACGATTTATCGTTTAGAGAAAATGACTTCTCGTCATTATCGTCAAATTCCTTGAAGCTCTTGAGGGTTGTGGTTCAATCCTCCAATTTCTTGGTTGGCTGAGCTATCCCTTCAATAACCGCATTCCAAATATCGAACCCGCATCCTTGTAGAAAGCACTCTATTCGGTCTTTCCAAAAGCATAGTTGTTGGGGTCGAATAGTGGTGGCATGTTGGTGGAGGCGCCGGTGGTGAGGTAGCTTTCATTCGTAGCCATGGATCTTTCCTCTTTACTCGCAATGAAGAACGAGCTTGCCAAGAATTTGGCTTTGATACCACTTGTTAGTCAAGTGGCTACGATAATCTAGAGGGGGTGATGAATAGATTATCCCAATTTTACTAATTACACCCTCTTTTTCGAATGTAAGAATGATAACAAGCATGAAAGTGAGGGAATATATACAACACTCGATGATTTATAGAGGTTCAACCCACCTAGGGCCTAATCCTCTACCACCTTGGTATGTCCTAAATAGATTTTGAAAAAGGAAATTATTAATAGATACCAAACTATTACAACCTTTACCTCGAAGAGCACCTCACTCTTCTTACAACACCACTTATGAAGATTATCACAATCTTCTTACACCAATGAAGAATACCACACTCTTCAACACCTAAAATCACCCAAGTGTGCTCTTACCACAAGAACACTTAACAAGGATGTCTTGTTTTGGATGATTGAAAACAATTCAAGATTATAAATCAAATGAAGTATACAACTTTGAAGTGCAAGTGTAATCAAGAATCAAGATTAGTACTCAAGATGTGCAAGTGAAAGACTTAAAGCTAAATACAACAAGAATATAAAAGTGAAGAACAAGAAGTTTGCTTGTGTTTGTATTGCTTGTGTTGTTGTGTCTTGTTGCTTCAATCCTTCATCTATTTATAGGAGAGGTCTTGAATTTGATTTTGAGACATAAGCTCCTCCTTGGAGATTGAAATCAGTAAAAATTGCAAATCAAATGGAGATTATAGCTTTTAGAAATCAATCCCTTAAAATCATGAAAAGTTGTCTCATTGTGCAAATCGGATAGTTTCTTGATAAAACCTTAGGTCAACCGTGACCTCAAACAAGAAATTCAATTTGTGCTTGAAAAATGGGGGTTTGGACCTGTCCAATAGGGGGTGGACCGGTCGACTAAGGGTTTGACCGTCGACCCTTTGTTGATCGGTTGACAACCCTTTTTGAGAGACATAAACGTATGGCTCAAATTTTGTTCAACACAGTCTTGGTCGACCGATCGACCTCCATGGAATTTCATTCTCTCTCTTTTTCTGTTTAAATCAAACTTTCAGGCACGGGTTGCCCTCTAGGGCGACCGGTTGGCATTGAAACAGAATGTTGTCCAATTTTTGTTAAAAATAAACTTCAATAAATACTCGAATAATTAGTAAAAATAATTTAAATCGATTAGGAGTATTTGGACAATATTTAGGGACATTGTTTTGGTGAAAAACTCAGTTAAATAAAATCATCAAAATTACGATAAAAATATTTATCTAACACATAGGTCATCCCAGTTTCATCACCCCTGGTTGGCTTTACCGGAGAAGTGATCAAGTCCACGGGCGAGATCAACCTACCATTTACATTGGGGATGGACACCCCGCACCGAGTTACGACATGGTCCATTTCCTCATCATAGACGCTCTCTCTCCGTACAATATGATTTTGGGAAGTCAAGCCTGAATTAGTTCTGAGCCATCCCTTCCACAGTTCATCTCAAATTAAAATGCCCAACAGAGTCCGGAGTAGGCGAGACCATTAGAGATATCAAGACTGCCCGACAATGTTATGTTGCCACTTTGAAGATGAGCAAGCTCCCCTGACCGTAAAGTGAAAGCGCCGCACAACCTTAGGAGCTGCAGTTCTTGCGAGTTCCCGCAAACACCGGTTCGCCCGCTCTCCAAATGACTTTAGTATCTTTTGTTATTTATTTTTAGTTCATTTTCGCCCCAGAGGCGTCAAACATTTTTATTTTCATTCCAGTATTATTTATGCCTGACCGGAGTAAAACTTTATCGTCAATGAATAATAAACAAACTACTTTCACTTTTTTGCTATGATTTCGTGCATGCGCTTAATTGCCAAACATGGTTGCGGTCGATGATCATTCGGCGCTCCTCGAAACCTCCCCAGTGCTCCTGGAAGGGAGGGGCCTCCTCACGGGGGTGTTAGTCCAAGTGGCTACGATAATCTAGAGGGGGGTGAATAGATTATGCCGATTTTTTGCAAATCGCCCTCTTTTTTGAATGAACAAGTAATTGACAAGAATGTAAATGCGGAAATTAAACAACACTTGATGATTTATAGTAGTTCAACCCACCTAGGGCCTAATCCACTACCACCCCGGTATATCCGAAGTTGATTTCAAAAAGAGAAAAAGGTTTTATTAATTACCACAATTAATACAATACCACCTATGAAGATTACCACAATCTTCTTACAACACCTTCAAGGAGATTACCACAATCTTCCTTCAACACCTATAAAGAGTACCACACTCTTCAACACCTAAGATTACCCAAGTGTGTTCTTACCACCAGAACACTAACAAGGATATCTTGTTTTGGATGATAGAAAAATCCAAGATTACAACTCAATAAATGAAGTATACAAACTTTGAGTGCAAGTGTAATCAAGAACAAAAAGCCTAGACCTCAAGATTGTGCAAGTGCAAGAACTTAGGCTATTACAATAAGAATGTAAAAATGAGAGCTTGAAGAATTTTGCAGATTTCTTGTTGTATTGTATGCTTGTGTGTTGTGTCTTGTGTCTTCAATTCATCCTCTATTTATAGGAGAGTTTTCACCAACATAGGCTCCCAACATAGGCTCCTTCTTCTTCACTTTTGTCTACAAAAAGAGGATCACAAGATGTAGAAATATTGTACAAAAATGAAAAGTAAATCTTGCTGATAAGGATTGCAACGGTTGGAATTTTTGTCAAAAAATTACATAGGGCGACCGGTTGCCCTGTATAAGATTCCGAACGTTTGAATGAAAATAGTGCGATCCATGTAGGGGTTGCAGGGGGTGCGACCGGTCAAGGGGGGATGCGACCGGTTGCCCTAGGGTGCGGCCCCGGCCCCCTGCCGCTGACCGGTCCCCCGCTCCAATTTTTCAAGTCTCGCAAGTTCTGTTTCAATGCAGGCGATCTTGGTGCAGGGTCGATCTTTTGGGCGACGGTCGACCTCCAATTTTAAATGTTGTCCGATTTTTATCAAAAATAAACTTCAAGAAATACTCCGAAAAATTAGTAAAAGCATTTTAAATCACTTGGGAGTATTTTGACAACATTTATAAACATTGTTTTGGTGCAAAAACCAATTTAAACAAAACCATCAAAAGTGTTGTCCATTTTTATCGAAAATTAAATTCTAAGAAATACTCCAAAAATTAGCAAAAACATTTTAAATCATTTAGGAGTATTTGGACAACATTTATTAACATTGTATTGGTATAAAAACTCATTTAAACATAATCATCAAAATCTTGATAAAAACATTTATCTAACAAACTCCCCATTTTTGATGATTACAAACCAAAACAATTTAGAAAGTCGATTTTAAAACAAAACAAATTTTCCGGTCTAAAACATCAAACCATTACAAGCAAGATTTATCATAAGTACAAACACACACAAGGATAGGAGCAAAGATTTTTCAAAATCATTTTTGCACAAGCTCCCCCTATCAACATGCATAACAAAAATAAGTAGAAGCAAACAACTAAAAGCTAAAAGCTTGAATTTTATGAGCTTAAAAGCTCCCCCCTGTCACAAAAGCATCATTAGTCAAGCATAAAAGTCCATAATACATCACATGGACTAAGTATTATCCATAGCATCGTGCTTTTAAGAGTTCTAGCTTATAGCTTTTCTTGAGCTTATTTATGCTTCTTTGAGCTTATGAGCATTTTTCTTGTTTCTCCCCTTTGGAATCATAAACAATAATGTTAGCACGATAAAAACCATCATACAATTATATAAAAGTGCACAATTTAATCGATTTATCGAGCATATTGAACATATAAGCTTAAATTCGAATAAAAGGGAAAAAATTGCTCATTAGATTTGAAAAAGCTCATTTGATTGATAAAACATGATCTCTATAAACTTATAAGACTTTTCAAATCAAGAGAATCATGTAGGTGATGAATTTTTCATTGAAATATTTTGTCGAACACTTGGCGTGCGTCGAATAAAACAAGAGAAATATAACGCCTTTGTGATTCGTTTAAGCCAAAAATTTCATCACCGATTGCAATACAACTATTCATTCATCAACAATCATCATATACAATCATACGAATACAAGAATTTCATCAAAATAGCAAGGTATAAGGACATTCTCAAGGGTTCAACCCAATTGAGATTAAAAAGAAAAATTATTACCATTTAATCGGTAAAGATGAACAATGATGATGATAATCGAGCCTCATGAAGTCCAAAATATAAAATGTATGCAATAAAACAAATTTGAAGTGAAATTTGTGTGCAAAATTCGAAGGGGACGAAAAATGAACATAAAAGACCAAAATGATTGTGACTGAAGATAGAAGCGATTTTAACCAAAATAAAAGCTAAGGGCGACCGGTTGTCGTTGAGGACGACCGGTCGACGTTGAGGGCGACCGGTTGCCCTCAACCCCATCAGCCCACTGTCTTGCCCAATTTTTCAACCAAAAATCCGATTTTTCGCCCCTAAGTTTTAAAAACATGCAAAATGCAAACGCAAACCTCATTCAATATGCATTATGCCTAACCGAGCTCGTATCGACGCAAAAGTCTCGGAAGATAGCGGTTTTGTAAAAATGTCCGCTAATTGATCTTGAGATGGTACAAAAGATATCTCAATTTTTTGTTTTGAAACACAATCCCTTAGAAAATGATGTCGAATCTCAATATATTTAGTACGATTATGATGAACCGGGTTTTGAGCAATATTTATAGCGGATATATTATCACAAAAGATAGGAACACTTTCAAAAGAACATTTATAATCTGCTAAAGTTTGTTTCATCCAAAGTAATTGAGTACAACAAAAAGCCGCGGAAATATATTCGGCTTCGGCCGTTGAAAGTGAAACATTTTTTTGTTTTTTTGAAAACCAAGAAACTAGGCAATCACCTAGAAATTGACATGATCCTAAAGTACTTTTTACGATCATCAATATTTCCTGCATAATTCGAATCACTATAACCTTTAAGAGAAAAATTTTCATTCTTTGGATAAAATAAACCATATTGAATAATGCCTTTCAAATATCTAAAAATTCTTCTAACGACACTCATATGAGATTCTTTGGGATTGCTTTGAAAATGAGCACTTAGGCATACGGCATGAAGAATATCCGGTCTACTTGCGGTTAAAGTAAACTACCAATCATACCTCAATACTTGGATTCATCAACCGGCTTGCCTTTTTCATCTTTGTCAATCTTGACGTTTGTTGCCATTGGGGTAGAAACGGTTCTTCCTTCTTCAATTCCGAACTTCTTCAAAAGTTCTTTTTTATACTTGGATTGTGAAATGTATATTCCTTCTTGGCATTGCTTAATTTGAAGTCCAAGGAAGAAGTTGAGCTCCCCCATCATGCTCATTTCAAATTCACCTTGCATTAACTTAGAAAATTTCTTGCACAAGGATTCATTAGTAGCACCAAAAATAATATCATCAACATAAATTTGCATTAATAAGCAATCTTGCCCTTTTCAAAAACAAAGAGAGTAGTATCAACTTTACCTCTTGTAAAACCATTTTGCAAAAGAAAAGAGCTAAGTTTATCATACCTCGCACGGTGCTTGTTTTAAACCATATAAGGCCTTTTTAAGTTTATAAACATCATTAGGCCTAGAAAATTTTCAAACCCCGGAGGTTGTTTTACATAGACTTCTTCTTGAATAATACCATTTAAAAAAGCGGATTTAACATCCATTTGGTAAGGCTTGAAATTTTTAAAGCAAGAATAGGCAAGTAAAATACGAATAGCTTCTAAACGTGCTTTCGGTGCAAATGTTTCATCATAATCAATACCTTCTTCTTGACAATAACCTTGAGCTACTAACCTTGCTTTATTTCGAACAATATTGCCTTGGTCATCGAGCTTGTTCCTAATACCCATTTTGTGCCAATAATTATTTGAGATGGAGGACAATGTACTAATTCCCATACATCATTCCTTTCAAATTGATTCAACTCCTCTTGCATTTCTAAGAACCAATCTTCATCTTCAATAGCTTCCTTAGCATTTTTAGGTTCTTTTTGAGATATGAGAGCTTTCTCGGCAAATTTTCCTCGATTCATTACTTTATCAAGGGGATCACCAATAATAAGATCTTTTGGTAGTGGGTTTGGTAGTGGAAATTTCATTTTTGGGCTTAAAACTACACTTAACTAATTTAATCTTTTGACAGGTGTCACATAAGCCAAGATTTTCAAAATTCAATTTGGGTAGTCCTTTTACATGTTGGTTTTTGTAAATAGTTTGCAAATTTTTGTATCCAACATGTCCAAGTCGCCTATGCCATAAACTAGTTAAATCATTATTGGCAACAAGACAAGAAACATTTTGACTAACCAAATCACTTGTACAAATTTTGTAAAGATTGCCTTTTCTAATTGCTTCACAAATAATATTATCATTTTTGGAAATAAGGCATTTTTCTTTATTAAAAACAACATTATAATTTGAATCACAAAGTTGGCTAACACTTATCAAATTGTACTTAAGCCCTTCTACTAAAAGAACATTACTAAGAGAGAAAGAAGAGTTACTAATTTCTCCATTTCCAAGAATTCTTCCTTTGCCATTGCCGAACATGACCATACCCTTCTTGGAGCTTGATGTTGGTAAAAATTCTCTCTTTCCGGTCATATGGCGTGAACATCTCATTCATCCACGAGCCATTTTGAATCTTCCATTGTTGTTATAGCCCCTATAACCTACAAAGGAATTATTTTTAGGTACCTATAATTTTGGGGTCCATGGGGTTAGCCTTGAGACCTTTGGGTCTCCAATAATAACTAAAATTATTCTTCAATTTACAATTGCTAGCATAGTGTATATTCTTACCGCAATAAAAACAAGTAATAATACGAGGACTACTAGACGTACAAAGGTTGGACCTTGGTCATTTTTCTTAAAAGCATTTTGAAAAGGTTTGTAACCAAGTCCTAATTTAGAATGCTCACCTCTTTGTGCATCTAAAATTTTTGTGACTTTATCCGTACTTAAATTGAATCGATGCACATCCTTTTTCAAATTTTCAATATCATTTGTGAGCATTTGTTTTTCGGTTTCAAGAGTACGAACCATAGTAAGAGTAATAGCATGAGCCTTATCAAGAGAATCATAAGAAGTAAATAATTTATCCTTTTCTAGTTTAAGCTCTTTATGCTCCTTTTTCAAATTCTTGTATTTAACAATCAAATTTTGAAACTCATTTTGCAATTCATCAAAATCACATTGTAATTCATCAACTAGGGAAGAAGATGAAGCATTAGAGCGTACCTCGGTATTTTCATCGTCTATGGCCATAAGACCATGTTCGGATTCTTCTTCCCTCATCGGTTGTTTCAAGTAATTCATCCCAAGTTTTGACATCCGCATTTAACGCCTTCTTTTTCGGAAAAAGGCTTTTTTTTCTTTTGTTCCTCTTCCGCTAATTTTGGGCAATCGGCTATGTACGCCTTGGATTTTCCGCATTTGAAACAAGAGTTGTCTCTAGGCTTTCTTGCTTTATTTTTGTTTACAAATTTTGCAAATTTTCTAACAAGAGCCGCCGTTTCTTCATCATCCTCATCACTAGCATAATAAACTTTATTAGAAGAAGATGCTAAGCCTTTAATAAAATTTTGCGTACCCGTTTAGAGGTGGATGGTTGAGAATTTTTCCTCTCCTCGAGATATACTTCATAAATAAGGAGGTTCCCAATGAGCTCATCAAACTTGAGTGTCTCAAGATTTTGAGCTTAAAGTGATTGCCGTCACCTTTTTCGGACCATGAGCCGGGAAGGGCATTTAAGACTTTGGTCACCTTATCTTCTTCTGAGATGACCTTTCCAAGAGCTACAAGAGGATTGACAATGTTGTCAAGCCTTTCCACCATTTTTGATATGCTTTCACCATCATGCATATTGAAATTTTCAAAGTCTTTTACAAGCATTGTTTTTCTTGCTTGCTTCACTTTCTTTGTGCCCTCATAAATGGTTTCTAATTTTTCCCAAACTTCATGTGCCGACCGTATGCCTCTTATGCGATTATATTTGGTGGCGGTAAGAGAGCAATGTAAAATGTTTAAGGCCTTACCGTTTAGAGAGAAAGCCTTCTTGTCATTATCATCGTACTCCTTGAACGGCTTGGGAGTCGTGGTACCATCCTCCAATTTTGTTGTTGGTTGAGCAACTCCTTCAATGACCACATTTCAAATATCAAATCCACACTCTTGTAGAAAGCACTCCATGCGGTCTTTCCAAAATGCGTAGTTGTTGGCGTCGAATAGTGGTGGCTTGTTGGTGGAGGCGCCAGTGGTGAGATAAGCTTCATTCGTAGCCATGGATCTTTCCTCTTTACTCGGAACGAGCTAGCCAAAGAGTTTGGCTCTGATACCACTTGTTAGTCCAAGTGACTATGATAATCTAGTGGGGGGTGAATAGATTATGCCGATTTTTTACAAATCGCCCTCTTTTTCGAATGAACAAGTAATTGACAAGAATGTAAATGAAGAAATTAAACAACACTCGATGATTTATAGTAGTTCAACCCACCTAGGGCCTAATCTACTACCACCCCGGTATATCCGAAGTGGATTTCAAAAAGAAAAAAAGGTTTTATTAATTACCACAATTAATACAACACCACCTTTGAAGATTACCACAATCTTCTTACAACACCTTCAAGGAGATTACCACAATCTTCCTTCAACACCTATAAAGAGTGTAGGTCCCAAGGGGTGTAAGTGTAAGGTTTAGAAAGGGGGTTGAATAAACCTTACCAAATTTTCGATTTAGTCCTTTTAAATATTCGAGTTAATACTACACACATTTGTGTCCTTGATGGACAACCAATTTAGTTAATCAGTAGAGTTAGTTTCTCAAATGCACTCAACCGAGCCGTTGATGGAATAACTCGGTTGTTTAACTCAACTTTGTGGTTTTGTTTTTTCAGCGGAAGACTTAACACCCTTAAGTTTGATTGAGCAAGGATTTGGTGCTTGATTTAGTACTTATAAATTATCAAGTGGATAGCAAATATGTCAAAGAAAATTAAACAATTAAGATGCGAAATTAAAGTCTTTGAAATGTAAATGACACAATGAAATTTTTATAGAGGTTCGAAGATGGGGTAATTCTTCTACTCCTCTCTTCTCCAACTCCCGGAGGAATCCACTAGGTAATGATCGATACAAAGTGGTAACAGTCCGGATACAAGTCTTGATCACACAAACGACTTGATCCTTTGGGACTCGGTCCGAGACGCCTTGATCACTCACCGGCTTCTCTTCTGACTCGGCTTCTTCACAGGCACCGCTTGCTACTCTGACTCACTTGCTCAAGCTCTTTGGATTTGATCACGAAGCCCTCCAAAAGCTTAAGACTTGGTTTGACCTTGAACCTTCCTACAATCCTTCGTGGAATGTAGACCCCTTGATTTTTCAAGATTTTCCTCTTCAACTCGATTGAAGTTATCTTTCCTTCACAGGTGAGTGTTGGATTGATGTTCTTCGTAGTGTAGGGTTGAGGATTGAGAATGTTTCAGATTTTCTAATAATTGCTTGAACGTTTTAGTTCAGTCTCAAATTTGTGTCGCTCGTGTCACTTGTATATCACTCTCATTCTCAAATAAACTCCTCGGCCTTTTATAGTGATCTTTCAAAAATTTGCCCGTTGAAGTGATAGGCTTATTTTTTGAAAGTCACTTGCAATCGTAGGCTTGTCTTGTTGCGATCCTTGAATTGCCATTTCCTCGTATGAATTGTTCTTTCACTTTTTCGAGTTCGACACGGTGTAGTGCTTCCCATTGGTTCATTCCTTTTGCACGCTTCGGGACTGAGCACTCCGAGAAAGGTGGTATGGAGATATTACTTGTTTAAGTAATTCTCTTGATTTCTCGTAACGGACCTTTTCTGATTATCTCGACTTATCGCATTTCTTTGCTTTCCCCAGGTGACTTAAGTCGCTTCCAATCATTGGGTGACTCTTCTCACTTCAATTTGAGACTTGGCTTTTCTCGAGTTGACTTGATCGATACTTCACTCACCAGTGCATCTCACCGCTTCTTCTTGATAGAGTTCCCGTCTACTCTTCTTTGCCATACTCTCACTGTCTCGCGGAGTCCTCCTTCTAATCTTGATTGTCTTCTTGCATGTTAGGGCATAGCTGATTTAACTCGGCTTGGCCACTCTATTTATTACAATGCATTTTACAACAAGAATTGGGGTGCCAACTTTCTATTCTAAGTTTTACATGGCATTCATCAAAATCAAAACAATAAATTTCCTAACAAAGAGTACCACACTCTTCAACACCTAAGATCACCCAAGTGTGTTCTTACCACAAGAACACTAACAAGGATATCTTGTTTTGGATGATAGAAAAATTCAAGATTACAACTCAATAAATGAAGTATACAAACTTTGAGTGCAAGTGTAATCAAGAACAAAAAGCCGAGACCTCAAGATTGTGCAAGTACAAGAACTTAGGCTATTACAATAAGAATGTAAAAATGAGAGCTTGAAGAATTTTGCAGATTTCTTGTTGTATTGTATGCTTGTGTGTTGTGTCTTGTGTCTTCAATTCATCCTCTATTTATAGGAGAGTCTTCACCAACACAGGCTCCCAACATAGGCTCCTTCTTCTTCACTTTTGTCTACAAAAAGAGGATCACAAGATGTAGAAATATTGTACAAAAATGAAAAGTAAATCTTGCTGATAAGGATTGCAACGGTTGGAATTTTTGCTGTCAAAAATTACATAGGGCGACCGGTTGCCCTGTATAAGATTTCGAACATTTGAATGAAAATAGTGAGATCCAGGTAGGGGTTGCAGGGGGTGCGACCGGTCAAGGGGGGATGCGACCGGTCGCCCTAGGGTGCGACCGGTCGGCCCCCTGCTTGACCGGTCCCCCTGCTCCAATTATTCAAGTCTGCAAGTTCTGTTTCAATCTGTGCGATCTTCAGGTACCGGTCAACCTTTTGGGCGACCGGTCGACCTCCAATTTTAAATGTTGTCCGATTTTTATCAAAAATAAACTTCAAGAAATACTCCAAAAAATTAGTAAAAATATTTTAAATCACTTGGGAGTATTTTGACAACATTTATAAACATTGTTTTGGTGCAAAAACCAATTTAAACAAAACCATCAAAAGTGTTGTCCATTTTTATCGAAAAATAAATTCTAAGAAATACTCCAAAAATTAGCAAAAATATTTTAAATCATTTAGGAGTATTTGTACAACATTTATTAACATTATTTTGGTATAAAAACTCATTTAAACATAATCATCAAAATCTTAATAAAAACATTTATCTAACAGGGGGTCCTCGTAAATTTACCTCATCCGGCGATTCCGGATGGGAAGGGCCTCCTCACGGGGGTCCTCATAAATTTTCCTCATCCGGTGCTCCCGGATGAGAGGGGCCTTCTCATGGGAGTCCTCGTAAATAAACCTCATCCGGCGCTCCCAGATGGGAGGGGCCTCCTCACAGTATTGAGATTAAATTTTTGGCGAATAAGTTTTTGGCGCCGTTGCCGGGGATTGAAAGATTCAACTTAGATATAGTAATAAGTAGTTCAATCTTAATAGAAGCAAAAAAAAAATTAAATATTTTTTTGATTTTTTTGTAAATTTTTATTTTATTTTTTTCGATTTTTGTAAATATATTTTTTTATTTATTTATTTTCCATTTTTCCTTCTTTTGTAAATAATTTTTTATTGCTTTGTTTCTAACATTGTATTTGTTGAATGCGAGACTGAAATCATTGGAGACACAAGTAGCCCAAATCTCTATTGCAGTGGGAGGCCAACATCAAAAAGGCAAATTTCCAAGTGATACTGAACTTAATCCGAGAAACCAAGTGCAACGCCATTCGTTTGATGGATGGTACAAAATATAAGGGCTCAAAGATTTCAACGGACACAATTCAGCAACAGTGATGTTAGAAATCTAACGTCTGGCTGAAGACGTAAAACTTAACGCTTTGTGAGAGACAACCCAAGAGGCGTCACGACAAACTCCGGGTTAAAAAAATATTTCACATGATCGTGTGAACATCCCACATGGGTCGTGCGACTGAACCACATAAACCAACCACACAGTCTGGCCGTGTGAGTGACACACGACCGTGTGGTGGCCGGACACAGAGTGAAATAGAGGCCACGCCCAGGGCTAAACGGCCTGGTTGTGTGAATGATCCAGGTATGTACTCTTTGTGCATTCCTCTTTCTTTTGATAATTTTCTCATATGTTCGGGATGAAACATATTTTAAGTTTGGGAGGGTTGTCAAGAATGCGTAAATAAGTATTGTTGCATTTTGCATTGCATTTAGGATTTCATGTAGAGCATATAAAATTTGCATAAAAATTTTCAAAAATATTTCTGATTTTTTGGTTTTTTTAAGCACATTTATCGCTTTAGCACATTTAATTGCTTTTGTGTGATTTAGGATCAAAAATTCGAAAAAGCAAAAAAAAAAAGAAGCTTTCGTATGATTTTACTTTGAGCATTTGATTTTATGAGATGAAATATTTTTGTGAATAATGTGATGAATTGTTGAGGGATATCTTGAACTTGTTAGGCATTGATTAAGAAAATTGGGTATTTGAGCATGTTGCGAAAAATAAGCTGTGAGCTTTTGTGCCTTTAATCGTTTCATATTTTCTGATCTTATTTTTTTCTTGAGTGTGTCATTCATGAATGTTAGAATTCTAGAAGTTGCTTTGGTATCTTCATTGAAGCCATGTGTTTATGCAATTTTTGAAAATGATTTAACCATCTTTGTCTAGTCTACTTGGACTAAAAAGCCAACCTATGAACTCATGATTCCCTAGTTAGTCACTTTGAGCCTTAACATTTTATTGTTAGCCACAAATTGATCTTTTTAAATTGAAAGATGGTTTTTTCTCTAAAATTACTTGAGCTTATAGAAGATGAATAGTTTGGGAGAGATGTGGTGAAATTGTGAAAAAGAGAGAAAGTTGGCGAAAGAAAGAGGGATGAGCGATGCTTAAGTAAATGAAAGAATAATAAGCTTGAAAAAGAAAGAAAAATCTCTGAAAAGAAAGAAAAGAAAGAACAATTCTGAAATTTGAGCAATTGAGAGCTTGAGGCTAAAGAAAAAGAAAAGAAAAAAAGAAAAAGGCAAAAAGGCCTAAGAATGGAAAAAGGAGAAAAAGGATGGAGTTGAGTTGAAAAAGAAAATATCTTGAAAGAATGATTTTATGATAAAATTGGGTTGGTAAGTTGCAAGTTTGTGTGCTTAAATTCTATTTGCTCAAGTCAAGTTGGCAATACTTTTTTGATTCAATGTGATACTATTATAGATAAAAGTAATACTAACAGTGTTGGACATTGAAATAAAAATATTTTGCGGCTCCACGATCTTTATTAAGCAATATAGCCCATGTGTCTATAATGCTTACATGGATCATCTTCGAGTTCATCATCGAAATCCCATCAAAGGGAATAAAGTCAGTCCCACCATGTGCGAAGGCATTTGAACTAATAATTGAAAACAAAATACAAAGTTAGTGAGAAAAATATAATACCTATTCAAATTACATTACTTTCGTCATAATTACTCTATCATTCGTTTGTGACTAAAAAGCAATAGTCAACAACATCTTTCTCTTTCCCCGCTCATATGCACAAGGAATCTTTATTTCTCTTCAAAAATTGACAATGGAAAATTGATCCATCCGCAATAGGCCAGGGCTCATCTACACGCTCACAATCTTGTTCCTTTCCTCTCGAACCTCCTTCCTCTTCAAAGAAGTTCAAATTTTTCTTTTTTTTTTTATGAATATCCTCAACAAATTTTTCAAAATTGTTCATCCTCTCAAAATTCTCGACAACTCTATCAATATAGTCATGAACTTTAGATCGAAAAGAACTTCTAGCTTGTCGGACAATCGAGATCGTGAAGAATTTACATTTTTTCTCTTGCTTCATTTCATTCTTCAAGTTGTTGAATATCTCTATGTGAAATTTTGTTAGAACATTGAAGTTCCTCTTGAACAACAGAAATGCTTCATGAACATTCTACAATTATAAAAACAAATAGTAAGTAATGTTGCATCATCCATGCATACGATACTTTTAGGGATAAAAGTTATACTTTTAAGGATAAAAGTTAAACTTTTAAGGGTAAAAGTGATACTCTGTATACTTGACAAATATCACCACAACACATCCATGCATAAAATACTTTTAGGACAAAACTATTACATTGGGGGATCAAAGTGATACTTTTAGGCATAAAAGTGATACTACAATACTTGACTTATAAAACAACAGTCATACATAGAATACTTTTATCCCTAAATGTGATACTTTAGGAGGTAAAAGTAATACTTTTAGGGGTAAAACTGATACTTTATACTTGAGAAATATCACCAAAAAGTAGAATCATATATAGAATACTTTTAGGCATAAAAGTCATACTTTTAGGGGTAAAAGTGATACTCCATACTTGACAAATATCACTAAAGTAGATAAAAACTTATATCTCACGCCATTTTGTGTAACTCATTATCCTGAAGCTCATCATCCCTAGGTTGCTTCACATTTATGTAATGATGGATTCTGAACACCATTATCATCCTGCTTTGTTGATTTATCATCCTGCTTTGTTGATCCATGCTCTTTTTCATCAACTTCATTTGCTTCACTATATAGTCCTTCACCAGTTTGTTCATCATCGCGCTTTTTCTCAACAGGCATTGTCCTTCTTTGAACTAACAGGTATGTATCGATAACCCATTCACCCCGCTCCAACCCACACACATAATTTTCTTCCTTGATTTTTTTTTTTTTTATTTCGAGCATCTCATTGAGAAATCAAAGGTAACTTGGTTGGTTCAGCATTGCCTTGCCACTTAATTCTATGAAAATATATTATCAGCATTTAAAACACAACCACTAACATATTTTGCACTCGATTCTCATTATACTTATTTGCTCCCACACAACTTTTTCAGAATATACAAACACCAATCATACTCTCAAATCCTCTCCACATCAACCAAGCATTTAATAGCATTCAAATCCACCTCCATGTTGCTCCTTGGTGTCAAAAATGAAGATAACCGAAAAACAAAAATAGTCTCTTGAAATCATCACCACCATCACTTAACCTACCAATAACATTTTTCAAACTAGGAACTAAACTATCACCATCAATACCATAGTATTTCTTCAACTCATCAATAATAACAATACACTCGCCTCGCTTAAGTTTCTCAACAAACTGTCCCTCTCCCCTGTGTAGTAAAAACACATCATAAATATCATATGCAGTCACATCAAAAGCCATATTCTCGAATCTCAACATCCGATTGGTCCCATTAAAAACATTCACTAACCTTTTCACCATATCCATAGGAAATGATGACTCAATAGAAAATTTTAACAAACCTCCAAAGCCTATGTTTTCTACATCACTCTTATGTCTATCAGTCAAATTACGTATAACCTCAACCAAATCTTGAGGTTTACACTGGGAAATGAAATCTCTGCAATTACAATATGACATATTTCTGAGAAACATCTTATAATTAACAAACAAAATCAAACTTTAATGATGAAAATGAACAAAAAATACATTTTTACCTCACTTTCTTCTTTTTCCTATCCATTTCCTCCTCCTCCACTATTTTTTTTTTATCTTCACTGCAAAAGAAAAAAAAACCTTATTAATAAAAACATGACAAAAAATATTATTAACAAAAAAATCACTATATATATATTATCTGTCTTCAGTAACATTCACATCTTTCTTTTTCTTTTTTACAATTTTTGAAACTCTCATTTTCTTTCCCATAACATTTGGATCCTTCTCTTCTGTAGGTCCCAAGGGGTGAGAAGTAAGGTTTAGAAAGGGGGGTTGAATAAACCTTACCAAATTTTCGATTTAGTCCTTTTAAAATAATTCAACATAGTTGACTCAAACAGTTGTGTCCTTGATGAACAGCTAAGTTGGCTTTTCAGCTAAGTTACCCACTCAACAGACTTGATAGAGTTGTTGATAGTATAACTCGTCTGCTCAAGCCAAATACTTAACTTGGCTGATTGGTTTTTAACAGCGGAAGACTTAACACCCTTTGATTTGATTTATGCTTGTTTTAAACACTTAGGTTTTAGCACTTGGTTATTTATCAGTTGGATAGCAAATATGATACTAACAGTAGATATAAAGTAAATATGTAGGAAAGTAAGTTTGCTGAAAGTAAACAACACAAATAATTTATAGAGGTTCAAGATGGGGTAATTATTCTAATCCTCTCTTCTCCAACTCCCCGGAGGAATCCACTATGTAACAGATCGGTTTACAAAGCGGTGAATGATCTGAGACAATGCCTTGATCACACAGCTGGCTTCTCTTGCAACTCAGCTTCTTCACAGGGCAGCTGCCTTGCTACTTTAGCTCACTTCTCAAGTTCTTGGATTTGATCACAAAACCCTCCAACAAACTTGATAATCCCTTTCTACAATCCTGACTTGGAAAGTAGACCCCTTTCATTTCTTCTAGAGTTTCCTCTTCAACAGATTTGAAGTTGTCTTTCCTTCACAGCTTGTGTTGGATCGATTTCCTTTGAGTTTCAGGCTTGAGGAATATCTTGATAAGCTTTGAGAGTATTGCAGGTTAAATGCTTGAATATTGCTTGCTTGTTCGTGGTTCAGGTAACCTCTTCTCAATAACTTCCTCAGCCTTTTATAGTGCACATTTTAAATTTTGCCCGTTGAAGAGATAGGCTAATTTCAAATGTCACTTTTGTGGCTGTTGGCTTGTATTGTCTTGGTCTGCAGTCCTTGATGTAGACTTTTTCTCGTATTAATGACATACCAGCTTTGCAGGTGTCTGACACAAGAAGCAGTGCTTCCCATTGGTTCATTCCTTTTGCAGAATTCCGGGAAAAGCACTTTTAGACCTGACAGCTTTACATGTTACTATATTGAGTAACATTTGTGACTTTATTCCAATGGATCTAAGTCAGTTGTCTTCACTTGACTGTTGTCTTTACCCCAGATGACTTGAGTCAGCTCCAATCATAGGATTGACTACACTGTCACTCCAACTGACAGACTTGGCTCCTTAAGTTGACTTGACTGACACTTCACTCAGTTGTTCCTCAGCTGACTCTTCTTCAATCGAGTCCTTGACATCCTTCTAGGCCGTACTAAGCTGATATACAACAGAGTCTTCATTCCAGTCCGTAGTTGACTTCTTGTAATCTTGGACATAGCTGACTTAACTCAGCTCTTTTTTCAAATTTATCTATTACAATGCAAATTACAAGGAAAATGGGGTGCCAACTTCCTAGTTTAAGTTTTACATGGCATCACCAAAATCTAACAAATAAATTTCCTAACAATTTCCCCCTTTTTGATGATGCCAAAATTTAAATTGAAAAAAGTAAACAACAAAGAAAAATACAAGCAATGCAGTAACAAAGAATGTATGCTTTGAATGAATCATTTTATTGATCATAGTATTCTTGTTCTTTACACAGCTGTTTACAGGGATTTTCCTATACAAGTCTCTATACAAATACATCAGTACAAAATGTATCTAAGCTAAGTTACAAGGAAATTTATAGAGCTTATTACAGAAGACTTACATTGAAATGTATTTACACAAGAATACACGAAGGGGTTCGCAGCACACTTCAACGCCTTTGCTGCTTCCTTTCTCTCTCTTCTTCAGCTCTTCTGCGATCTTCATCATCAGCTCTTTTTCTCTTCTTCTCATCTTCTTCCCTTTTCCTTTTCTCATGCGCTCGCTTTGCAGCAGGGTCATCCCTTCGCTGCCTTTCTTCCCATTCACGAGTCGCTCTGGTGCTTTCTTCTGCCATCCTCTTCTTGGCTTCTTCTATTTTACGAGCAACTTCTAAGTTTGCAAGATGGTCATGTCCAGCCTAGTATGTGATTCCCCTTTTCTCAGGATCTACAAAAGTGACATCTCTTGGCCTTGGCCATGATTGAGAACTTCTTCCAGCGCCACTTTGTCTTCCCTTTCTTGACTTTGCTCCTCTTCCTCTAAGAGCATACTGTACAGGAGCCTTGGATTTTCTAGCTGAGTGACTGCTGGTACTCTGCTGCTTCTCAACCGTGTTGCACACTACCAGGCCTTTTTCCCAATACAACTCCCAGGCTTGAGTCAAAGTCATTCCTTCAAAGTAGCCTTCAGCTTCCAAAGTTTGAAATTCTTCCATAGATCTGGGCTCAAATCCTGCATCCGGCAATACTTCTCTGGGGGGATCTATCATGGCATTTTCTAATCCAAATAAGAGACCACCATGTCAAGTTTCAAGAGTTCTTCCACTCGTCTTTGAAGTATCCTCGCCTACCTTCTCAAATGCAGCTTCGATGACCTTTCTCTTATCTTTCATGGCCACGGCAGTTTTTTCAATTGGTAAGTTCACGGGTAGCTTGCTGAGAATATCAGCTGTGACTTGACCTAGCTAAGGGGTTTCAGCGTACATCAACTTCATATCTTTCGAACTTCTTTCCCCCTCAGCTTTGTCACCTCCTTTCTTCATTTTCTCTTCCTTCAATCCCTTGAGGGACTCCTCTTCCCCCTTTTTGGCATCATCACCAAAAGAGAGAGGGATCCCAGGGAATAAACCACTGAGGATAAAGTCCAGTCCGTTGTTTGTCGAGTTATGCTTGGCGTCTGCTGCATCATATGCCTTTTGAAATTTCGAGCGTGTGGTCTTTGACTCGGCTGTTACGATCTTCATTTCAGCCATGAGAAGGCTGAATTTCTCATTCATATTGTTCTCGAGTCGGGCAATTTCATTCTTGTGGAAATGTTGCAGCAGCTCCATATCCGACTTGTGGGACTGTTCAATCCTTGCAATATACTCCTTCATCCGTTGTTGGTACATTGAATTATCCGCACTCCACAATAGCATTTTCGCCAAAGCGGACTTGCTCAGATCTCATAGCCGCTCATGGTGCAGCCCATTCCCTGATGCGCACTACAATCCCTCTCAAATTAGCTGTGAGGGTGGCATCACGATTGTCCAGTCGGAGGTCTAAAGATGCTTGATGGCATTCCATCTTCTCAATTTCTTCGCAGATAGTCTTGAAAGCTTTACTTTAACTCACCGTGTGGAGGATGACTCATTTCTTTGGCCGCCATTCTCAGTATCAAAATCAAAATCCATGGGAACAATCATATCCGGGGGGGATGACTCTCTTCGCACCGTATATTTCCTTAATTCTCTCGCGATTCAGCTTCTAACTCTGGCAATTCAACGGTGAATGGGAATTCTTCCTCAAAAACATCATCTTGAACAAATGGGATCTCCGAGTCTTTTACTTGTGGAGCCTTCCCTTGTTTTTGATGAGTAGATTCAGCTCTCTGTGCCTCAGCTGTGGCAGTTTCATCGGCAGATGTCACATCTGTGGGAGCCTATGACGGAGCTGTTGGAGTCGTTGCTGCTGCAGCTGTGGAAGCCTGCGCAGCTAACTCTTTCGCAACTAGAGCATCTATTGGTGTTTGCTCAGCTGACTGAGCCTCAGCTGTCTTAACAGCTTCTTCGGTCTCAGTGTTTTCTGCTAAATGAATAACTTGTTCCTCAACTGTCTCATCAGCGTCCTCGGAAGATGATGAGGCCTCAGGAGATGGCTCATCATCAAAGTTAAATCTCATAAGAGTCGTCTTCTCGCTGACTTGGCTCTGAGATTTGAGAACATCCCCAGCTGTGTCCATCGTAGGAGTTTCATGTGGAGTGGACTCAGCTTCATCTTCCGATCCCATAAATGATGTATCAATATTCTCTTGGGAGTCATAAAGAGCGCTTATCTCCTTTTCTGCATCAGCGCCTTCAATCGGAGGAATGTTCTGATCATCTTTACCCTTACCCAGGGAAGTTTCAACCTCCCTTGGGCCTTCTACACCCCAAATCTCAGCTCAATCGGGGGTTTTCTCGTTCCCTTCGACAGTTTCAACTGTCTTAGGGTCTTCAATTATCCCTTCGACAGACACAGTTGTCTTAGGGTCTTGGATAGTGGCATCCATCGGAGTCTCAACTCCTTGGATTGCACTTTCAGAGCCCAGAGTGTTAACTCCCAGGGCTTCACCATCCTTTGCCTCAGCTGCGGCAACAACGTTGTTGGCCTTTAGTACAACTGACATCTCAGCTGAAACAGACTTAACTGTTTGAGCGTCGTTAATGTCACTCTGTTCTTCTGTAAGTTCCTTCTCAACTTCGCCTCCTAACTGCAATTGTGTGTCTCCCACAGCAACCTCCAACCTAGCTGTGGTGGAGAGAGTTTCCCCCTCAGGCGCACCAGCTGAGTGAATGAGAATGGGGTTACTCTGCTCCTGAGACGCGGCTTTTGTTCCCTCTGAGTGTTGAGCCGCAGGGGCAGGTTTGGTAACACCTTCATCAGGGGTTGGCTTGGCTTGGGTGCCCGAATCCCCAGCTTCATTGCCATTACCCTGCGAGCCATTAGTCGAGTGCGGGGGATGTGGTTGCAGCTATGGTTATCACAATGTTTGTGCCACTCCCAAGGATCGATCTCTGAGAAGATTTTGGTAGGACTCTCCTGGACCTTCTAAGTGACTTATCTCGTGCATGGCTTTCGATTCCTGCAATGCCTGCTGCAGTTCTATCTTCTCCGCTGCAATAGCTGGATCCATGTCTTCATCACTTTCATTGTATTCATGAAGGTGCTCATGTGTATGCTCAAGAGTCCCTGTGAATACACACATCTTGGATTTCTCCAAGGCTCTAGCTTGCTCCTCGCTTTTCTCCTTCTCTTCCCCTTTGAGTATGCGAAGGATGTCCAAGCGCTTCTCTTTCATTTAGGGTGTCTTGAGGTCTTGAAACGCCAAGGAATCGAAGAAGCTCTTCTTCCTCCTCGATAAACTCAGGACGAGTAAACTGCTGCCTTGAGTGATCTAGCTTCCACGCCCTCCATTCTCTCAAACGCCTTTGAATGTTAGGGTAAACCGGAGAGTACATGATCAAATTATCATCATCATCGCCTTCATATCCAATTTCATGAATGGGGGCTAGGGGACCTTGCTCTTCCTCAGACTCAACATCATCTGTCCGAGGAGGTGAGACAACTTTTTCTGGCATAGGGTTTGTTGTCTCAGCTGTTTCAACTTCCTCAGCTATTTGCCTCACAGCTGGGTCTTCGACGGATCTCTGCTGATCAACATCAACAATCTTCTCAGGTACATCAACAACTTCAGGAGACTGCTCTTCCTAAGCATTAGCAGTCTCAGTTTCTGTCTCCGACTGAGTATCGAATTCAGTTGTCTTTTTAAGCTCAGAACGCCTAAACAGCCATCTCTTTTTGGGGCAAACCAGTGGGATCTCTGATTCCATCTCAGCAGATTCTTCGGTAGCGGGGGCTTGGACGCTTTTCATAGAGGCAACTGCCTTTCTTGACTTGGCAGTCCTCTTCTTCTTTACGATAAGGAGGGAATTTGAGGTTTATTCGCTATCTCTCGCAAGGGGGCGGAGCCCTGGGCATGGGCAGTGATTCTACTGCATGGGCGGGAGCTTTGGACTTGGTCGTGGAAGCGGTGTTTTCTTTATCTTGGCTGTACGGGGCGGGGAAGGCTTAGATACCGACTCTTCTTGGTGGAGGAGTCTCGGTATGTCTTCGAGGATCGATTGATTCCCTAACGTATCGACCCTTCTAGCATGAGCCTTCTTCTGGGCTGCTGAGAGGTTCCCTCTGAACATCTTTTTGTTGACATGGAAGGGCTTTCCATGGCGTAAAGCAATACCCTTCACTTCCATTAGATGGCCAATTATCAGGCCATAACCCAGGGAACATCCAAAGGACCCATCCTCCTTGTAGGTCCTGTTCAACACATTTTGGCAGAGTCTGCTGTAAACAAACTCAGCCCAGTTTACTTTCTTCTCTTGCATGATCGCAGCCATCACGATCAGCTTAGTCTTGGACAGCTGATTGAAGCTTCCAAATTTCATGTCAATGCACTTCGAGATGACATCCATCAGCTTGTGATAGCCATCCTTCAAGGATTCTTTCTTTGCTGTATAGACCACTTTTGTAGCACACTCTGGCTTGGCAACTTCTTTCCAAGCTGCAGCTAAGTCGACATCCTCGCTTTCGTAGATGTCCTTCAAACCCCTCCGCGGGCAACAAACAGTGCTCAACAAGATCTTTGGCATTGAGTTTGATGACCTTGCTGTGGACCGATGGTCGGATTCCATCGTCCAACACTTCAGCGTTCACATAAAACATAGCGACCTCTTCAAGGTACGTATGAGTGAACTCCATCATCAGAAAGTCCTTTAGGCCGGACTTCTCCAATTTTTCAGCTATCTTCTTGATAAGGGCTTCATCGATACCCTATTTGATCATCCCTTCAAAATCCACGACGCACTTTTGAGTGTGGATTTGCTTCGAGAGATTCACGAAATCATGTTTTGGAGCCATTTTCAGAGGTTTCTACCGCTTGAAATGCGAGACAACTTGCTTGAAAGAACTGCTCTTAGTTTCAGAGAGAATGCTTTTCTTTGCTTGAAGATAAATAGTTCGCGTGAGGAGAGAGAAAGATGAAATTTCGTATATAAGGGACGTGAAAGGACGCCCTTCAAGTTTGAAAGTTTTGATCGAAATCAACGGCCGTGATTGGAGCTTTAAAACCACATTTAATTCCCGCATTAAATGCAAAGCAGCATTTATATCCAATCATATGGTTTACTTGTGCAGCTTTTACTGTGACTGTCATTATTACGCTGACGTCATCCTTAAAAACATTCCCGCTCAATTAAAACAACTATGTTTTTTATCACTTAGCTCATAAATGATTCAGCTTATATCTAAAGTGACTCAACTCTGCTTCTCTCTACTTATGAAGTAACTCAGCTGTCAGCTAACTCGATACAATTGACTTCCCGACTGAGCTGATTCACTTGGCTGAAAGGCGAACCTTGCTCTTATTCAATTTTCTCATCTGCTTTCTCTACTGATTGATTCTGCTGAGTTTTCTAACTCAGCTCAATTAACCCTAACTCATTCTTGAGCTCTTCAAATCTTGATTCACATAAGGGCTTTGTGAATATATCAGCTAACTGCTTATCAGTTGAGATGTATTCCAAGGTGATGTCTTTCTTTTCAACATGATCTCTATAAAATGATATCTGACATCAATGTGCTTTGTTCTTGAATGCAACACTGGATTTTGAGTAATTGCAATAGCACTAGTGTTATCACACATAATTGGAATCTCTCTTTCTTCAATATCATAATCTTTCAGCTGATGTCTCATCCATAAGACTTGGGCACAACAGCTGCCTGCAGCTTTATCTGCTTCAGCTGTGGATGTAGCTATTGAGTTTTGTTTCTTGCTGAACCAAGAAACCAATCTATTTCCAAGCATTTGACATGTACCTGAAGTACTCTTCCTGTTAATTCTACATCCAACATAGTCTGAGTCTGAGTATCCAATTAGCTTGAATCCACCTTTCTTTGGATACCATAAGCCGACTTCCTGGCATCCCTTCAAATATCTTAGGATTCTCTTAGCTGCAGTCATGTGGCTCTCCTTTGGTACAGATTGAAATCTTGTGCATACACCTACTGCAAAGGTGATATCTGGCCTGCTGGCTGTTAAATAGAGCAATGATCCAATGAGGGCTCTATATTTGGTTTGATCAACAGCTTTGCCATCTGCATCCATGTCCATCTTGACTGAAGTATTCATTGGAATTTTCACATAAGACTTCTCTTCCATGCCAAATTTCTTCATTAAATCTCTGGTGTATTTTGTTTGGCTTATGAAGGTTCCATCCTTCAATTGTTTGACTTGAAGTCCTAGGAAGAAAGTCAGCTCTCCCATCATGCTCATCTCAAATTTGCTTTGCATGAGGTTTGAGAGCTTGTCACACAGCTCTTTATTTGTGGAACCAAAAATGATGTCATCCACATATATTTGAACAAGCAGTATACTCTCTTCATCTTGAATTTTGAAGAGTGTTCTATCAACTTTGCCTTTGGTGAATCCATTGTCAGTTAGAAATTGAGACAATATATCACACCATGCTTTTGGTGTTTGTTTCAATCCATACAATGTTTTGTTGAGCTTGTAGACCTTATCTCCAATAGTTTTCTGCTCAAAACCTGGAGGTTGTTCAACATAGACTTCTTCCTCTAACAATCCATTTAAAAATGCACTCTTCACATCCATTTGATACACAGTGAAGTTCTTATGTTCAGCATAGAGAAGAAACATCCTTATTGCTTCCAATCTTGCAACAGGAGCAAATGTTTCATCAAAATCTATGCCTTCTTCTTGGCAATACCCTTTGGCTACCAATCTTGCTTTGTTTCTTACAACAGATCCTTCCTCATTCATCTTGTTTCAGAAAACCCATTTTGTGCCAATAACATTTTGATGGGTTGGCCTTTGCACTAATTCCCATACTTTGTTCCTTTCAAACTGATTCAGCTCTTCTTACATGGCTTGAATCCAATGTGTGTCATCCAATGCTTGAGACACATCTTTAGGATCTATTTGGGAAATAAAACAAGTGAACATAGCTTCATGATGTGCTCTAGATCTGGTTCTTATGCCATCTCTAACATCTCCAATGACTAACTCTAGTGGATGGTCTCTCAGCCATCTCACATCAGGTTGGAGTAAGTCTGCTGGATTTAGCCATCTCACGGCTAAGTTGTCTTGAACAACTCTTTCATCTTCATTCAATTGTAGACTTTCCAGCTGTCTTTGAGATTCAGCTATCTCATCTTCATCCGGGTTGCTTGCTCTTACTTGACTTCAACATAAGGACTCTTCACGTATAATTGGTTGATTCAAATTATCGCCTAACTCATCAATGTATTCTCTATTTACAATAGGTTCATCAAAAACCACATGCATAGACTTTTCGAACAATAGTCCTTTTGTTCAAGACTCTATAGGCTTTGCTCTCACTGAGTATCCCAAAAGATACCTTCATCAGACTTTAGCATCAAAAGCCTTCAAATTATTTTTGCCATTGTTATGGATGAAACATTTACATCCAAATATTCTGAAATATCCAATATTTGGCTTTCTCCTTTCTAAATCTCATAGGAGTCTTGGTCAATTGCCTATTGATCATGCATCTATTTTGAGTATAGCATCTTTGTGTTAATGGCTTCAGCCCAAAATCTCTTATGCAATCCAGCTTCAGCTAACATGGTCCTTGCAGCTTCCTTGAGAGTGTTATTCATTCTTTCAGCTACTCCATTCTGCTGTGGAGTTCTTGCTGCAGATAACTCATGAGCAATACCATTTTCAACACAATACTGAGTTATTATCCCATTAACAAACTCAGTTCCTCTGTTAGATCTTATTTTATAATGGTTAGGCTCTTTTCATTTTGAACTCTTTTCATCAGCTGAGGTAACTTCTGCAAAGTTTCCTTCTTTTTACACACGAAGATGGTCCATGTATATCTTGAGTAGTCATCTACCAATAACAAGGTGTATTTCTTTCCACTTATGCTGGCTGGCTCAATGACCAAATAAATCCATTTGCAACAGATGTAATATCCTTATTGAAGAAGGACTTGGCTTATCCTTGAATGAAGACTTTATTTGCTTTCCCATCCGCATGCATCGCAATACACTTTCTTACTTCACTTCAACATAAGGACTTTTCGCATAGTTGGTGGTTCAAACTTATCGACTATCTCTCAATGTCTTCTCCATTCACATTAGGTTCATCAAAAACTACATGGATAAACTCTTCTATAACCATAGTCCTCTTGTTCAACACTCTATAGGCTTTACTTTCAAACAGTATCCCAAAAAGATACCTTCATCATCTTTAGCATCAAAAGCCTTCAAATTATCTTTGCCATTATTATGGATGAAGCATTTGCATCTAAATATCCTGAAAAAAATCCAACATTTGGCTTTCTCCCCTGTCCCGATTTCATAGGGAGTCTTGGTCAATTGCACGTTAATCATGCATCTATTTTGAGTATAGCATGTTGTGTTTATGGCTTCACCCCAAAATCTCTTAGGCAATCCAAACTTCATCTAACATGGTCCTTGCACCGACTTCCTTGAGAGTTCTATTCCTCCTTTCATACTCATTTACTCGTGTGGAGTTCTTGCAATGATAACTCATGAACAATACCATTTTCAACTCAATCTTGAGTTATTATCCCATTGACAAACTCGGTTCCCTGTCGATCTTATTTTTATAACGGTTTGGCTCTTTTCATTTTGAACTCTTCTTCATCACCGAGATTACTTCAGAGTTTCCTTCTTTTTACACATGAAAATTGTCCATGTATATCTTGAATAATCATCCACCACCACTAAGGTGTATTTCTTTCCACTTACGCTTAGCTGCTCAATCGGACCAAATAAGTCCATTTGCAACAGATGTAATATCCTTGTTGATGAGGGACTAGGCTCATCCTTGAATGAAGACTTGATCCGCTTCCCATCCGGCATACATCGCATACACTTTCTTTCTTGTACACCGAGTCGGCAATCCTTCTACAAGATGACTTTTTGCAAGCTTGTTGATTGTCTTGAAATTCGAGATGACTCGACTTTCTTGTGCCACAGACCAACTTGATTTGGTGCTCTTTTGCTAATGCACAAGTGCTTGGTGTGGCAAGAGACCAATCTACCGCATACATTTTTTGGTGTTGACCCTTGCAAAGACTATTTCATTTGATTCAAAGATCTTTGATTTGGCACACTCCCATGTTGAATCCCACATTATATCCTTTATCACGAGTTGGTTGATGCTTAGCAAAGTTGAAGTTGAGGCCTTCAACATAAGCAATATCTTGTGATTTCCAATCCATTTTTCTTGATAGATCATGTGCCGTTGATCTCCCTAAAGCTTCATTTCCTCCAAATATGACTTTTGCACCTCTAATCTCCTTGAATCTTGACAGGTTTTTCTTGTTTCCTATCATATGTCTGGAACAGCAACTATCCGTGTACTAGGTTCCTTGGCACTCAGTTGTTCCTTGAACCTGCAATCAATGAAATCAGTTTTTAGGTACCCATACTTGTCTGGATCTTGGGGGGTTAGTGCTATAAGATGTTCCAACCAACCTATAGCCAAATGATTTGACTCTAAGAGGTTGCCATCTATCAGTGCCATAATCATAGTGCACTTTAGCAAATTGCTTGGGGGTTTTAGGATCATACAGCTGTCTCTTTTGTTTGTATGCCTGTGTATGTGTTTTAGCAATTGCTTTCTTGGGGTAGTTGTCTGTAGTGCTTGGGTGCGTATGTGTGCTGATAATAGCTCTTTTGCCTTTGGAATGACCTTTGTTGAGGTTTAGGTCTTTGCCATTTTGGCTTGTATTCCATAGGTCTTTGTTGATGTTTCACATTATTCCAATCAACATAGTTTGGATAGTTTCTACCATTCCCATCATATGTATTTCTTTGATGAGATTTACGGGTTTCGGTATCTCTGTTTGCTTTTCATAGTATTTTCTTTTGGAGTTTGCTTAGAACTCGGCCGCATTTCTTCTCGCTTGTCCTCTCAAAGATACTCACCGGCTATTTTCCTTTCCTTTATATCCAAGGCCGATTATGATTGTGATTGTGCTTTGAAGTGAATGTGGGTGCGATTTAGTTTAGTGTTTTAAATTTTGGGATGCTTCATTACTTGAAGATCCTTTTTCCAAAATCACTCTCGGAGTTTGACTATGCACAGAGGAATTAAATCATATGCCAGTCTTATCTTCACATTCTTTTTGACTCATAATAAGATCATCCAATGATTTGGATGCTTTTGTAAATGAGGCAATCACATTTTAAAGATCTTTTTCCCTCTTTTCCGAGCAGACTAACTCGCTATGATCTTGGCATTTTCACCTTTCTCACTTAGTGTTCTCATCGGCTATTTGACTCGACACTCACTCGGCTCTTTAGTCACCGTGAGTTTTGGCTTTTAAGTCGGGTGTTTTCCTCATTTAAAATTGTGTGAGAGGATTTTATGTGTTCAAAATCTTTCATCATTTTGCCTAATGAATCATAAAGATTAGTGGGTGATGAAGTGTGTGTATCATCATAGTCACTATCACTTGAAACCAATGAGATGAATTAGAATGTACCTCATCTTCTTGATCCGTTGATCTTGTTCTTTAGCCATGAGGCGGATCATAGCATCTTCCTCGAATCACTTGAGTAGTCCGCTTCACTACTATCCGAGTCCGCTTTTTTTGACTTGACTTGTCTTAGCAGTCTCGGCAGCCTAACATGGCTTTTCTCTTTTCCTATCTTTCTTTCCCTCAAGACTTTTCTTTCTTCCTCATTCCTATACTTGTTGGATCGTGGATAGGAACAATCAACTCGCAAAGTGTCCTGGTTGTCCAGTAATTCCAAAGACAGTTCTCTCACTCTACGATCGACTCTGTCATTCCTTTGATTATCATTTCTTTGATAATCAACCCTTTTGATGCTCAACTTTCTTAGGTGGCCTGTCTTCCTTGATTTGGAATGAGTGAATGTCTCCCCGGAGGTCTCACCCTTATTCCTTTTATAGTTCTTATTGAAGAACTTGTTGAATCTTTTGACCATTAGGGCAATTTCCTCTGGTCTATGGCTTCCTTTGCTCACTCTCTTTCCATCACTAGCCATCAATGCAAATATCTTGGGTACGAGTTGTCTCCTCTTGCTCTTTCCTTCTCACCAAACTCATAGGTGTTGAGGTCTGAGAACAACTCATGGTTAGATGTTCTTGAGAGGTCCATTGAATGTCTTAGGGCCATAACCTTTATTTCCCATTCAGCTGGGAGGCTTCTTAAGATCTTCATATATATTTCCTTTTGTTCATATTCTTTCCAAAGAGTTGAAAGCTCATTTGTGATCTCAGTGAATCTGGCATCCAGCTGATCCAGAGTTTCACCTACAAACATTTTGAAATTTTCAAATTTTTGAACAGCAACTGATAATTTATTCTCTTTAATTTGTTCTGATCCTTCACAAATTAAAGTCAGCTTATTCCATATTTCTTTTGCAGATTTCCAAGATTTGACATTGTTGAACATTGCTTTGTCCAATGTCTTGTAGAGTATATCCTTGGCCACATTGTCCAAGTTATATCTCTTTGTGTCTTCATTTGTCCATTCAATTTTTGGTTTTTCAACCAAAGCTGGTCTTGCTTCAGCAGCAACTTCTTCTCCTTCAGTTGCTGCAGCTGCTCTTGGTACAACCATGTTCACTTTGAATATTTGCAATGGCCCATCCTCTATCACAAGCCACATTTCATCATGTAATGCATATAGATGAGCCTGCATACGAATTTTCCAATCATCAAATTCTTCAACAGTGAACATAGGAATGCGTGTCAGATTTGCTTCCATGATAATAACTTTGCTTTAAAAGTGATTTGCTTCCATAATAATAACTTTGCTTTAAAAGTGAAAGACTTTGAAACACAAGTGTTTAAAACTTTTGAAAGGATAGAGATCTAGTTCAAGAACTAATGCGGAAGGCTCAATGAACCAACCTCTCATACCACTTGTAGGTCCCAAGGGGTGAGAAGTAAGGTTTAGAAGACGGGGTTGAATAAATCTTATGGAATTTTCGATTTAGTCCTTTTAAAATAATTCAACAGAGTTGACTAAAACAATTGTCCTTGATGAACAATTGCTAAGTTACCCACTCAATAGTCTCGATAGAGCTATTGATAGTATAACTCAATTTGCTCAAAGCCAAATACTTAACTTGGCTGATTGGTTTTTAACAGCGAAAGACTTAACACCCTTTGATTTGATTTATGCTTATTTTAAACACTTAGGTTTTAGCACTTGGTTATTTATCATTTGGATAGCAAATATGATACTAACAGCAGATATAAAGTAAATATGCAGGAAAGTAAGTTTGCTGAAAGTAAACGACACAAATAATTTATAGAGGTTCGAAGATGGGGTAATTCTTCTAATCCTCACTTCTCTAACTCCTAGAGGAATCCACTATGTAAAAAATCGGTTTACAAAGCGGTGAACAGTCTGGAGATAGCATTGATCACACAACTGGCTTCTCTTACGACTCAGCTTCTTCACAGGGTAGCTGCCTTGCTACTTTAGCTCACTTCTCAAGTTCTTGAATTTGATCACGAAGCCCTCCAACAAACTTGATAATGGTTCGACCTTGAACCTTTCTACAATCCTGACTTGGAAAGTAAACCCCTTTGATTTCTTCTAGAGTTTCCTCTTCAACAGATTTGGAGTTGTCTTTCCTTCACAGCTTGTGTTGGATCGATTTCCTTTGAGTTTCAGGCTTGAGGAATATCTTGATAAGCTTTGAGAGTATTGCAGTTAAATGCTTGAATATTGTTGCTTGTTCGTGTTCGAGTAACATCTTCTCAATAACTTTCTCAAATCGCTTTTATAATGCACATTTTAAATTTTGCCCATTGAAGAGATAGGCTAATTTCAAATGTCACTTTTTTGGTTGTTTGGCTTGTCTTGTCTTGGTCTCCATCCTTGATGTTGACTTTTTCTCGTATTAATGACATACCACTTTGCGGTGTCGACACAAGATGCATGCTTTCCCATTGGTTCATTCCTTTTGCACAATTCCGGAAAAGCACTTTTAGACTGATGACTTTACATGTTACTATATTGAGTAACATTTGTGACCTTATTCCAACGGATCTAAGTTAGTTGTCTTCACTTGATCGTTGTTTTTACCCCGATGACTTGAGTCGGCTCAATCATAGGATTGACTATCTTGTCACTCCACCCGACGACTTGGCTCCTTAAGTTGACTTGACCGACACTTCACTCGGTTGTTCCTCACCGACTCTTCTTCAATCGAGTCCTTGACATCCTTCTTGGCCATAATAAGTGACATACAACAGTTTTCATTCCATCCGCATTTGACTTTTTGTAATTTTGGACATAGGCGACTTAACTCACTCTTTTTTTTACTATCTATTACAATGCAAATTACAAGGAAAATGGGGTGCCAACTTCCTAGTTTAAGTTTTACATGGTATCATCAAAATCTAACAAATAAATTTCCTAACATCTTCCATTTCCTCTTTTTTGGTTTTACTCCATATTTTCCTTTTCACAAAGAATATTTTTTTCTTTTTCTCGAACAACTTTCTCTCGCAACACCTTTTTTTTCCTTCTCCGGACTTTCGTGCTTTCACTTTATAATACCCTCCTTTCTCGTTTCCCAAAGAATAAGAATGATTGCTAATTCATCACCATTGTACTTCACTACAAAAATATATGGAACACGATATCATTATAAATTCAGAAAAACTCATGATATTTATAAGTGATACGTTTCATAGCATTACAAAATTATATAAAAGTCATTGTTTTATATAATTGTTGAATCTTCAGCCATTGTACTTCACTGCAAAAACATATGGAACACTGATATCATTATAAATTGGGAAAAACTCATGATACTTTTTTATATAAAAAGTGATACTTTTATAAAAAATGATACTTTTCATAACGTTACAAAATTATGTAAACAACACAATAAAAAACACATGTAATACTTTGTTTACAACAACTGATACTTTTACGACCAAAAGTAATACTTGTAAGGGCAAAAGTGATACTATACATTTACATACGAACTACATAAACACAATGTTATTTCACATGTGAACTGCATAAACCTGAAATATATGTAAAACACATGCTCGAATTAAAACCCTAGTATACACTTCAGGTAAAAATACATGCTCAAATTAAAACTCTAACAAAAAAACAAGCTCAAATTTAAACACTAACATACATTTAAGATAAAATTAAATGCTCAAATTAAAACCTTAATAAAACACATGCTCAAATTTAAAACTTACAATACATTTTCAAGAAAAATCCATAAAAAAACTTTCGAAATAACTAAAATCAAAGAGAACAAAAAATGAAGGAAAAAACTGTAGAAATTGAAGAAATATCTGGTTCTTGTTCGAATGGAGGCCAAACTTGGAATCACTATCAAACAATCGGAAGAGAAGTCCACGAAAATCACAAAAATCGGGAGAGAAACGGACGGTTTAGAATAGAAGAGAGAATAGAGAGAGAACAGAGAATAGAGACGGTTTAGAAAGAGAATAGACCGAGAAAATAGAATAGAGAGAGAACAGAGAATACACAGCGGGGCCAGGTCTGGGTAAATTTAGATCCAGCGAGCAGCAGGTTCGGGTACCGGATATGGGTTTTGTGTTTAATTAATATGACAATGAAATATTGATGTTCTTTCATATTAATTTTATTCAATCTAATTTAAATAGATATTCTGAGATAGATTTAATATATTAAAATAGAAAAACTTTCAATAGAATAATTTTTATTAGTGTCATATTTTGAACTTTTATATAGCAATGCGACTTTACCCAACTATGAAACTAAAATATAATTTTGCCTCTACAATATCAACAATAATGTGTATGCATTTTCATTTTTGCTTTGGATAATGGAGGTTCTAAGAGGGGTTTGTAATCCCATTTCAAATGCACTTTTAGGTGCAGAAGTCCATTTGTAAAAAAAACTTGAATATTTGGTAGTTATTTTTAAATAAAAAGTCACTTTATAAAAGTCCATTAGAGAAATGCGAATTTAGAATTTTGGATTCCTATTTTACCACTTCTACGTAATGGGTATTAAAATGCACTTTAATGGAGAAAACAATAATATTTTTTTGTAGGTATTCGTAGATAACTCGTATAAATTAGAGACAAAATCATTTATGTTGGTAAATTGAAATTTTTTTGTAGTGATAATGGAGAAAATAATAGCTAAAAAAAATCTCAGTGAAGAAAATAAAAAGAGAATATAGAATATAGTCTTATTTGAGGGATGTGTAATCATGAACAAACCTAATTCCTTAACGAAAACAGATCTAAAGGTTTATAAAGTACCATACAAGTTATTGATGAATAAGTTGATTCTCGATGATCAACTTAAAACGCAAAAGCCCATCAATGGTCTATCATCCTCAACATTGCTAACGCCACATATGGATATTATTAGAATATATGGATATTTTAGTCACACCCTTTTTTTTAAAGAAATATTCATTCTTTACAAGTGTTAGGTTTAGGTGTTAGGGATAATATGACAAGTTAAACACTATTTATATTTGTACCATATCAAATCATGTTTGGGTTTTATTAACAATTCTTGTTGGAAAACTTGAATGGAAATTGTGCTTTGGGCATAATTTTCTTGGACAATATTTAACTCCAATAGTGTTTAATTTTGTAACATCTAAAATTCCCAACTCATGGAGTAGTGGGAGAGTGATGACACTTGAAACTCCCAACTCATGGAGTAGTGGGAGATTGATGGCAGTTGAAACTCCAAAGTCATGGAGGAGTAGGAAGTGAATGCCCCAAGTCATAGGGTAGTGGGGAGTTAATGTGGCTTGATCTTGAAGCCTATAAAAAGGAGGTCCATTGTTTTCACAATCTACACAACTCAACTCATACACTTGCATAACAAAAGTCCTTGCATATTGCTCTTGTGTTCCCTTGACTTCCAATTGCATTTTGGTGGTGATTTCCAAGCATAATCTTCAGTTCGCCGGGTATAAGGTAATCCGGTTTTCCCATCTTATCCTGGGAAACAGACGTCCAGAATAGGGGACGAATCTGTTTTAAGGATAGTGTGTTGAACACAGGATTCGGGCCAATTTTATATTGTGCTTATGTAATTTAGTTTATTACGAATTTCGATTTCTGTTCTGTAATTTGTAATTCCAATTTTCATTGTGTAATCCAAACTGTACTAGAAATTTACTTCTTCTTATTTTCCAACAAGCTTAAAACAGATTTTATTATTAGTACAGGTTATTTGGTATCAAATTTGGAATTCTTATTTCTAGTACAGTGCATATGTTCCTGCTCTTGCAAATTTTGAAATTGAATAGCTTACCCTATTGGCGTCTGTCACTAGAATTCTAGTTTTGGAGTTCACATTATTGTGGGACTGTTCATTGTTATTCATTATAAAAAAAAATTAAAACAGTTCAGTTTTGTTGTTTAGGATATTGTTTTTCCTAATAATTCATATGCAGAATCATTATGAGTACAATCTGCATACATATTGAATTGTTTTGTTAAGTTTATATATTTCAAATTCTCTGTTGCACACTTTTAGATTAGTCTGATTTTAATTTCTTATGCTGCAACTTTGAATTCAACTTGGTTTATTTAAATCAGTTAACCTCTTTTCTGTAAACCTTGAATTCAGTAGGTTGGTTTATTGATAGATATATGTATATCTGCTTGTGTACTCTAACCTTTTATCTATTGTATTGAATGAGTTGGTCTGAATTTTTATTAATTTGAACTAATAAGAAATTTATACCCGTGCAATATTTGGAGTGGAAGGAAATAGATATTTGGACCTTAAGAATAAATCTTGAACAAATTTTATATATTTGTTCTTATCGATTTTGTTCCGATAGATTGAAGTGCTAAACTTCTTTTGTTATTTGTTTCAGAAATGGCATCTGATTCAAACAGTGGTGGGTCTAACCCTGTGGCACCAACTCCGGCTTTTGTAGCCAACCCCATGCTTAATGTACCGGTTAATCATGGCGAAAAACTGGAAAAGTTTAACGGTTTGAACTTTAAGCGGTGGCAGCAGAAGATGCTCTTCTACTTGACCACCTTAAACTTGGCGCGGTTCTTGACGGAAGATCCTCCATAGCTTAGTGGATAAGACTGATGCACAAGCGGTTAACATATTGGATGCTTGGAATCATGCTGATTTCTTGTGTAGAAATTATGTCATGAATGGCCTTGCAGATTCGCTTTACAACGTGTATAGCTCTAAGAAAACTACAAAGGAACTGTGGGAGTCTTTGGACCATAAGTATAAAACTGAGGATGCGGGTGCAAAAAAATTCATTGTAGGCCGCTTCTTGGATTATAAAATGATGGACTCAAAAACGGTCATCAGTCAAGTACGAGAGCTTCAGGTGATCATACATGAAATTCATGCCGAGGAATGGTTCTTAGTGAGACTTTCCAAGTAGGCCGCAATCATTGAGAGATTGCCACCACTTTGGAGGGCTTCAAGAACTATTTGAAACATAAGCCAAAGGAAATGAACGTCGAAGAACTTGTTGTTAGACTTCGCATTGAAGAAGACAACAAAAGTTCTGAGAAGAAGTGGTTCAATCCTGAGGTGGCTAAAGCCAATGTTATTGAACATGGGAAAAGTTCCAAAGGCAAGAACAAATCTGGGCCAGCGGGAAAAATGGTTAAGTTGGGACCCAAAGGAGGCATTTCCAAGAAGAAGTTCGAAGGAAAATGCTTTAATTGTGGCGGGAAGGGTCACAAGGCTTCTGACTGCAAGAAACCAAAAAGGAACAAAGAGGCTAACATGGTTGAGGAAATTTCTCAAGAAGTGTCGGATATGAACCCGCAGCGGGTCTCGAGGTGAACTTGGTAGGTTCAAACCCCAAACAAAGGTGGATTGACTCTCGGTGCTACTAAACACGTGTGTTTGTAGGTCCCAAGGGGTGTGAGTGTAAGGTTTAGAAGGGGGGGTTGAATAAACCTTACAAATTTTTCGATTTTAGTCCTTTTAAATAATACAGAGTTAAATACACAAATAAGTCCTTGATGGACAACTAAGTTAGTTAACCAAATAGAGTTAGCCACTCAATGACTCGATTGAGTTGTTGATAGAATAACTCACTTGCTTTAGTCTAAACCTTAACTTGGTTGTGATGAGATTTTCAGCGGAAGACTTAACACCCTTGAATTTGGTTTAAGTTTGTTTTAACACTTGGTTTTAGCACTTTGTTAATTATCAGTTGGATAGCAAATTGTCAGCAGATATATAAAATGATATGCAAAAATTAAATGCTGAATTGTAAATGACACAGTAGATTTTATAGAGGTTCGAAGATGGGGTAATTCTTCTACTCCTCTCTTCTCCAACTCCCGGAGGAATCCACTAAGTATTGATCGTAGTACAAAGTGGTTATCACCCGTATACAAGTCTTGATCACAGTGACTTGATCCTTTGGGACACGATCACGGAGATGCCTTGACACAATTGGCTTCTCGTGCGACTCGAACTTCTTCATAGGGCAAATCGCTTTGCTACTACAGCCCACTAGCTCAAGCTTCTTGGATTTGATAACGAAGCCCTCCAATAACTTGAGACTGGTTCGACCTTGAACCTTTCTACAATCCTCCTTGGAATGTAGACCCCTTTTGATTCTTCAAAAGTTTCCTCTTCAACAGTTTGAAGTTGTCTTTCCTTCACAGCTTGGTGTTGGATCGATTTCCTTCGAATTTTAGGCTTGAGGATTTTCTTGAATAACTTGAGAGTATTTGCAGGTTACAGCTTGAATGATAACTTGAATATTCGTGGTTCAGGTAACCTTCTCTCAAAGTGATTCCTCAACCTTTTATAGTGAACTTTCAAAAATCTGCCCGTTGAAAAGATAGGCTGATTTTCAAAAGTCACTTGAGTTCGTTGGCTTGTCTTGTTGCAGTCCTTGATGTTGACATTTCCTCGTATTAAATGTCTTGTAGTCTTTCAGGTTCTGACACACGGTGCAGTGCTTCCCATTGGTTTATTTCTTTTGCACGCTTCGATCGAGCACTTTAAGACATGGCAAAGATGGAAGTATTACTTGTTTAGGTAATATTCTTGACTTTTGTGCAAACGGATTCTTTTCAAATGATTGTCTTGACTTGATCGCTTTTCCCAAGTGACTTGAGTCCGCTCCAATGATTGAAAGACTCATCCGTCACTTCAACTTGACTTGGCTTCTTGAATTGACTTGACTTGACACACTTCACACAACCAGATTCAAATGATACTCCTTCAATCGAGTTCTTGACTTCTCCTCCTTTCCATATTAAATTTCTCAATGAGTCTTCATCTCAATCCTTGATTGACTTCTTATATATCCAGCATAGCCGACTTGACTCGGCTAATGCCCTATCTATTACAATGCAAATTACAAGGAAAATGGGTGCCAACTTTCTAGTCTAAGTTTTACATGGCATTCATCAAAATCTAAACAATAAATTTCCCAACAAAGTTACATAAGGAAATGTTTAATTCCTTTGAGCCACCAAGACGGTGAGAAGTCAGATATGGGAATTCAGCTACCTCTGAGGTCAAAGGGAAAGGAAAAGTGATTTTGAAAATGACGTCCGGGAAGGAACTGACTCTCAACAATGTGTTGTATGTGCCAGATATTCGGAAAAATCTGGTGTCTGGTTCACTTTTAGATAAGCATGGTTTTCGCATTGTTTTTGAGTCAGGGGTTGTAACTTTGATGAAAAATGGAATGTTTGTAGGCAAGGGTTATGTTTCTGATGGGCTATTTAAGCTCAATGTAATGGTTGTTAAACCAAAAATCAATGAAATGAATAACTCTTATGTTTACTTGCTTGAGTCTTCCAATTTGTGGCATGGTAGACTAGGACATGTTAATTATGATACTCTACGTAAATTAATTAACTTGAATTGTATACCAACATTCCATATTGATTCCAAGCACAAGTGTGAAACTTGTGTTGTGGCAAAGTTAACAAGAACATCATTTAAAAATATTGAAAGAAATAATGAACCACTTGAATTAATTCACACCGATGTATGTGATTTAAAATCGACACAAACACGTGGTGGCAACAAGTACTTCATTACTTTTATAGATGATAACACAAAGTTTTGTTATGTGTATCTTCTTAAAAGTAAAGATGAAGCTATAGAGAAATTTATTCTCTATAAAAAATGAAGTTGAGAATCAACTCAATAAGAAAATTAAGGTGTTAAGAAGTGATCGTGGAGGTGAATATGAATCACCATTTGTTGAATTATGTGCTCAACACGAACTTAGACACGAAACAACAAAGACCTTATTCACCTCAACAGAAATGGCATTGCGAAACGAAAAACCGTACACTTAAAGAAATGATGAATGCCATGTTATTAAGTTCGCTTGCCTCGTAACATGTGGGGAAGTCATGTCTTGTGACTAATTACCTTTTAAATAAGGTGCCCCATAAGAAATTAGATAAAAGTCCGTACGAGGTATGGCATGGAAGAATGTCATCCTACAAATATTTACGAGTGTGGGGGTGTCTTGCTAAGGTTGCTATACCTACACCAAAGAAGGTGAAGGTAGGTCCCAAAAATGTTGACTGCATATTTATTGGATATGCACATAAGATCTTTGCATTCGGTTTCTTGTGCATGAATCTAAAGTTGAAGATATACACAAGAACACGATAATTGAATCGAGAAATGCCTCGTTCTTTGAAAATGTATTTCCGTGCAGATCGAGAGAAGAAGCAAGCTCTTATAAATGGATATATGATTCAATAGAACAAGAGCAAGGAAATAAAGAAGAAGAGGTAGAACTTAGACGCAGCAAACGAGCTAGGATAGAAAAATCTTTTGGTTCAGATTTTCTAACCTACATGCTGGAAAGTGAACCTCAAAGCTACAGAGAAGCTATAACTTCTTCTGAAGGACCATTATGGAAAGAGGCCATAAAAAGTGAAATTGATTCCATCTTGCAAAACCATACCTGGGAACTAGTGGATCTTCCCGAAGGAAGTAAACCACTAGGTTATAAATGGATTTTCAAGAAGAAAATGAAGGCGATGGAACAATTGATAAGTACAAGGCTAGACTTGTAATTAAAGGTTACAGACAAAAGGAGGGCCTTGATTACTTTGATACGTATTCTCCAGTTACGAGAATAACATCCATTAGATTGGTACTTGCAATTGCCGCTTTGCAAAATCTTGAAGTACATCAAATGGATGTAAAAACTTTTTAAATGGAGATTTAGAAGAGGAGATTTACTTGAACAACCTAAAGGATTCTCTCGCACCGGGCAAGAGAACAAGGTTTGTAAACTAGTCAAGTCATTATATGGCTTGAAACAGGCACCAAAACAATGGCATGAAAAATTTGATAATGCCATGAAAGAGTGTGGATTTAAAATAAATGAATGTGATAAATGTGTTTATGTTAAAGACACTGAAAATGGCTATGTCATTTTGTGTCTTTATGTAGACGACATGCTTATCATTGGAAGTAATGATAAAATAATTAAATCCACAAAAGATATGTTGAACTCGAGGTTTGACATGAAAGATATGGATTTTTAGCCGAAGTGATTCTCGGAATAAAGATTTCTAGAACTTTAAATGGACTCGACTTGACCACCACATTATGTGGATAAGATTCTAGAAAATTTAGTAAGGATGACACGTCGTTAGCTAGAACTCCTATAGACACGAGTCAACATCTATCAAAGAATAGAGGTGAGGCTGTGTCTCAATTGGAATACTCACGAGTCATAGGAAGTCTGATGTACTTAATGAGTTGTACAAGACCAGACATTGCCTATGCAGTGAGTAAATTGAACAGATACATGAGTAATCCAGGGCATGACCACTAGAAAGGTATAGTGAGAATACTAAGGTATTTAAGATACACTCGTGATTTTGGACTGCACTATACAAGATATCCCGCTGTTATTGAAGGATACAGTGATGCTAACTGGATATCTGATATTAAAGACCCTAAGTCTACAAGTGGATTTGTATTCACTTTAGGTGGTGCAGCCATATCGTGGAAATCTTCTAAGCAGACGGTTATAGCTAGATCCACAATGGAGTCTGAGTTTATAGCTTTAGACAAGAGTGGAGAATAAGTTGAATGGCTCCGAAACTTCTTAGAAGATATTCCAAGATGGCCAAAGCCTGTGCCAGCAATTTGTATACATTGTGATAGTCAATCTGCAATTGGCAGGGCACAGAGAAATATGTACAATGGTAAGTCTAGACATATACGTCGTAGACACAATACCATTAGACAACTACTCTCAACTGGTATTATCTCTATTGATTATGTGAAGTCAAAGGATAATTTAGCGAATCCGTTAACCAAAGGATTAAATCGAGAGTTAGTTGCAAAATCATCAAGAGGAATGAGACTTAAGCCTCTGGAAAAATGAGTTGATACAATGGAAACCCAACCTAGTTGACTGGAGATCCCAAGATCTAGGTTCAATGGGACAACCTAATTG
>JABTTQ020000907.1:0-137297 GCA_016081115.2 Rehmannia glutinosa | reverse complement strand
ATTGTCGCCGTTTCAGTTAAGTATTGCTAATATCTTGGTTGTATATTCGCATGATTAAGAAACCATAAATCGAGATGTTTTTCCCAGTCTAAACTAATAAAAGCAACTTATAGACACTGAACTTTGAAGTGTCGTAAAGGTGGTGGCTGTTAGGAATTATACCTGGTTAAGTTGTGTTCATAAAGCGACGAAAGATGTCTTGTCACGAAGCAGGTAGTTCTATTTTTTCTTTTTTCCCTCTGTTTCCTTTCTAAGCAGAGGCTTTGCCGTTTATCATTCTGGAATAAACTTCTACCACATAATGTTGCCAATTGATTTTGTTGCTTGTCCTACAAGATCATTAGTGATGACGGGCATCGTTTATCCCAAATTAAATGAACACCAAGTATTTTACTCTGTGATACATGTTCTTGATGTGGTATACCATCTCATAATGTTTCCAATTGATTTCATAGTAGCGTATATTTGTTTTATCTGCATCAAACCATCCACATGCAGTTTAATTACGGGATAAGCTTTAAAGTGTGAAAATATATTTATTTAAACTGTTTTACATTTTGATAAAGCAGGGTGATTGTTGTGTGCTAAATACATAATAAAAATTCGAGAATGACGTGCATTTGGGCTTCAAAAGCTCGGTTTTGGAAAGACGCGCTGTTGCTATTGCAACTTGGAAGCAGTTAAGAACTCCCGAAAACTTTGAAGTGCGTGGCCAGTTATTATTTGGATATTTTTAGAAAAGTAAGAGATTTACGAAGATGGGAGAAGCGACAATAAATTATTATGATGATTGTCGATTATTGACCAAAGAATGAATGTTAAATGTGGTTGCTCCCGTTTTAAGTTGTTTTATATATCATTCAATTGAAGTTTGGTTGTGATTATATAATTAGTTTGTTTTCCATTGTATGCATTCTTGAATAAACATGGACTAAAAAATGCATGAATTTTTGGGTTGTATTGTATTGTGGTCTGAATTGCAGTTGAGCAAATGTGGTTATTTAATAACAAATTAGGAAATTGAAAAAAAAAATATTTAAAAAATAGTAACAATAGGCATCAGTTATTGTTATCACTTCAATGCTGAAAACTGACTTACTATGCATCGTTTGTTTGCTTAACAACCGATGCCTATTCTTTACTTTAGGCATCAGTTTGAAGGCCACAGTGCCTGTATGTGTTATATGCATGCTTCATATATAAATAGTTGGAATTGATGCTTAAGTGGTTTATATAATAGGCGTGCAAATAATTAAATTTTGTATAGTGATTGTATATGGTATGATTTATATGATTAATTAAATTTATATTTAATTATTTATTGAAGAATTCTAAACTTTACAACATGGTGAAAATTATTGTGTAAATACACTTCGTACCGCTACTTACAGTGGAAAATACCAAATAGCATACTGAGGAACCCCGAATAAAAACATAATAATTATCAAATCATTGCTTTAATACAAATCTCCACAGACAAAATTGAAATTCAAAAATTGACTCTTAATAAGTGAATAAATATTATACATAGTATAAATTATTTATAATGAAAAATATTTCCAAAAACATAAATATAATAAAATCAATATTATTGGCAAAACTATGTTTGTTGTCTACTATTTCCTTAAATTATTGTATTTAGTTCTTTATTATTATCACATATCACCCAGTATTAACTTTGATTATTATATAATAGGCTTTTTATAAAAGTCTTTACCCCAAATTACACATTAACTTTCGTGAAATAAATTTTCATTTGAATTTATAATATATGATATGAAAAAATTATACACCAAACTTTACACTTATTAAAATCACAAACATTTTAGATAAGGTATGAAAAATTAGTTTTCAAGATCAAGCAATGCATAGTCTTGTGGAATGTATTTTTTATGATTATGAAATATAGTACTTTCTTTTTTACAAATGTTAAAAAACATTCAATATTAATTACTATATTAAATTATTATAATGTGCAAAGATAAGTTTGCCATTGTAAAATATTACCACGTCAAAGGCTAATGTAGGCTACAAATATACACTGGAAACACATCGCCATATTGAAACACCATTATGTATAAAGAGACTATTCTCAAGCTAATGTGATAATTGCCATGCTGGAAATTCATAAAGTAATAAAATACGGAAAAGGATAAAAAATATTTGTAATTTTATGATTTCTAGTTATATCATTTGTATTCATTGAATTTTCTAATGTACTACATTAATTATTATATTTATACATTTTCTTTAAATTTAATAACTTTTTCGTTTTGATTAGTTTTGTTATGTGATATATCAATTATTCTTTCTTTAGATTTTGATTTGATACTCATGTGCATATATAAACTAAAAAAATATAATAAAAAAATAGATATATCTATTCAAAAATTTATTTTGTAGTAGGTTTTAAAATATGCATTCGGGCATGTTGAAGTTTATATATTCTATTATGTTTGATTATTGTATTTCTTATTTTAGTAAGTTTTGATTTTTTAATGTAAAATTATTTTGACTACAACTTTTATACTTTCCTAATTTAAAATAAATAATTTTATATTTTCATCTCTAATGAAGATCAATATGTATAAAAATACTTTTCTAAAGTTTTTAATTGGAGCTGTTGGATGTTTAACATAATATTTTTGTAATGACCATTAGGATGGTAATAATAATAATATTTAGCAAATGTCCCAAAATTATTTTATTCGGTGAACTTATCATCCACCGCAACTATTCATTGATTCAATGAACATGGTCGGCATGGGCAGCCGAGATACCTGTGTCAGCTCCATTACCATTCATATAATATATTAATATTTTAATATCAGAATATATAATACTTTATATATTATACTCCGTGCATATACGGGAATATCTAGTATATATAATAAAATGGTTTATATATTAAATATCAGAAGGATCCACATTTTCTATATCAAGCAACACTTATCATACTTGGAGAAATTAGGTAGTACTCTTTATTGCATGATATATAATTAATTAGCTACTGATAAAACATGTAAATGGTTACGATAGCCTCCAAATTCTGGGCCTCCATACCTTCAACTGATTTTTGGTGGGTGAAAGGTATTAAAAATCAAACACATGGTAAAGATTATTGTCAAAATATAAAAAAATGATTTTTAATGAATTTCTTTTATTTATTCATTGATTATTTAACCGTGATAGGAAATTAAATGTTCAGATTATTAATAAATAAATGAAACCAATTGCTGTAAAGATTTCAATAATATAATAGGCTAAATAAAGTTGCAGGTGAAAATAGCACAGTAGCGGCTAATGCAACTTAAAAAGTAGAATTATATAAGTGAAATAATTGAAGTTAATATAACATCTACGGCAAGCGAATATATTTACCATAACAAACAACTACCATCTTTATTCATTTGTACATTTCTCAACCCGTCTGATTTTATCTTTCAGCCCCTCTTTCAACAGGACATATAAGTTCAGTTAGTTGCCGATAAAGCCACATATATTTCTACTTCTTTTTTCTTTTTTTTGGGGGCGTGTGATAGGAATATTAAATCTTAAATCATCTTTATTTATTTTTTTATATATTAATTAAAATAAATCGTGGAAGAAAAAAAAATGGTATTGGTGGCAATATTCACGAGAAGCACTGATCAGTGTTAGTGAAATTTGCAGTGTATTTTTCTGTTATTGGGTGTGGCATATCGGCTATTTTCTTTAAAATTTTGCTGTTTCACCTGTTGGGGTTTCTGATAATGAGGCTGCATTTACCATGGACAAGACTTTTTGCCGCCTGATGTTCCGGTAAAGATCTTAATCATTAAGTATTTCCTCAAAATGTGACGGTGAATTTTCCCCTTTTCATTTCCTGGATCCATGCCATGATTTGTGCTGCCCTTTTCTTTGTTCTCATGCTTTTTGTGCGTTATGTCAGTTTCAGAGAAGGTAAAACAAAGGATATTCTCTACGCGAAGTTTGTGAGCTTAAAAGAGAAAAAGAGTTATCTTCTAAAATTACAATCTGTTTGGCGTATACATGTACCCATGGTTGTATTTTGACTATTGGAAATTGCAATTTGTAAATAGGGCATTCATATAAAGGATTTGTAATTTTAAAAGATTATTAGGTTATTTTGTAAATAAGCTAAATGCATAAAGGTATTATTTTTAACTTCTCCCCCAAAAAAATCAATCTTTGTTAATTTCCCAACCATGACTAAAAAGATCGTTTAGTATCTTCATTGGGAATTGCTAAAAGGTAATTTAATTTATTAGTGATTTGTGCATGAAAGCAAATTCTTTGCTACTATGTAATCAATTAAAATCTTCAATCCTAAGTTAGGATGCCTTGGTTCTTTAAATATGCATTTTTGAAAGTGATGTTAGTTTTTGCTTTTTTTTTTGGGGTTCATTTTATGAATATTTATCTACTTTTATTTTATTTTTGAATTATGAGTCTAAAATGTACCAATTATATGCTACTGGATTGAGTTTAGACTTATAACAATTTATCTTTTTCACGTGTCTGTTTGAAAACTGTAATTTATTGCTTGAATTGGGTTCCAGACTCTAATGGTCCACTATACCAACATTACCTGCAATTCAATAGAAGCTCCTCAAAATTGCATGGAGAATGAAGGCGGGTCAGATTATGTTTACCTGGAGATGGAGGCCTGGGGACTGTGATTTGCCTAACGCGAGTCAAATAAATTTCTTAAGATAGAGATAATCTATAGCCTTTATCTGTTGATTCAATCATGCGTAATCACGTCCAATCCTTGCTGCATTTCCTCTAAAATTTTTAACTTGTAGCTTTCAACATTCGCGATTTATCGTATTTATTAGGATTTAACTTATTCTTCATGTCTAAGCTGATTGATGCGACAGTTTTGTAGTATATTAGATTTTATTTTATAGTAAGGTTGGAAATAGGAGGCTTATTTTTGTAGGTTTAATATAGTATGTAGTATAGTAGAAGAAGATATGCTTGGTTTATTGAAGAATGGAACTAAGTAAAGAGGTTTAAACTTTTGAAGTAGAAGTTTTGTGCTTGGTATTTGATTTTGTACTTACAGGAATGCCTCCCACATCCTATTTATATGAAGCTGAGAGCTTCTAGTACTTGTTCTAGATTTTCTAGTTTCACTTTAACAATTTACATGTTTCTAATTTATTTATTATAATCTAGATTTTTCTTGTTTTACTACCTTTAGTCTAGAGTTTTCTATTCACCACCAGAACATTACAATACTGTTCATTCAAATTGGACTTATCAAAATTTGCAGCATTCCTAATATATCTTATTTGCATATTTATATACTCCAATGTAATAATATCTCGAACTTTCCTCAAGTGTGCTTTAATGAAAATATACGCTTTAATTGGTAAATCAGGTCTTGCAATGCTCGACTCAATTTCACTATTTTATACCGCTTCCGGATAGTGATACTTGATTTTGATGTGTTTTAGTTACATTTGTGGAACTACGGGATTTTTACCATTGCTATAGCGGTTTTCTGTCGCCAGAAAATTTTTGTAGCCTTTTCTTGTACTTCTCCCATGTCTTGAGTATGCGCTTGACCATATTTAGCGGCGGTAGTCATTGCTTTCTTTGCTATATATTCGAACCTGGCGATGATTGTCTGGGATTGTTGCTTGCTTTTTTGGATGCGAAAATATTCCAAAACCGATGTGAATGCATAGCGATGTACTTTTCATATAAATCCGATTGATCTTTGCCCGATCGTATGTATGTATAACTATTAGTTTTGAGTGCATCACGATTCATACCAAATACCATAGTTCTTTGTTCCTTTCGGATAACGGAGTGCTCGCTTTCTTTTGCTCAGTAATGAATTTGACTTGGATGCATGAATCTTGATAGGGAGGCTAGTTGCGTATAATGTGAAGGTCGAGTTCGCGGTTAGATAGAAGTAAGCTTCCAATTGGACTTGAAATGTAGGTTAGTTATGCCTTCGGTGAGCCATCTTATTTTTGAGTGCCTTGTTGTTGTCAAGTGGGTTACTCGATCTTTGCATCCTTCCATCTTGAACCTTTTTAAGTAAACTTTGCGTATTTCTTTTGTGAGATAAAGATACCATCTTTTCTTTGATGTATCTCGATGCGAGGAAATAGTGCAACAAACCAGTCAGTCATCTCCCGAATGTCTTCATCATGTCTTCTTTGAACTCCCATAATCATATTTTTCATTTTTCTTGTGAAAATGAGATCATCCACGTATAAAGACAATAGTGCATTTCGTACCTTGGGTCTTGATATATAGTGTTGGCTCACTCTGGCTCCTCTGAATCCAAGCTCGACGTGAAGTAGTCATCAATTACATACGGCCTCATGGGCTTGCTTTAATCCATATAGTGCTTTCTTTAGTACGAGAACTTTATCTTCTTTCCACACCCATACCACGAACCCGTTGAGGTTGTTCGCGTGAATTTCTTCTTCAAGATAACCATTAAGGAATACGAGACTTCACATCGAGTTGATATATCTTCCATTGTTTCAGTTTGCTAATCGATAAGTGCTCGTGTCGTGTGGTCGACTCTGGAAAGCGAAAATCTCGGCATTTGTAATCGATTCACATCTTATTGTGCATATCCTTTTGCAACAAGTCTTGCTTTGTATTTTTGTCTTGAACCATAAGGTTAAGTTTTGTCTTATAGACCCACTTAACTCCAATGGCTTCTTTATCTTGCGGGAAGATACGTGAGCTCCCACGTCTCATTTTTCTCGTCATTTTTATTTCTTCCTCGTTTACTTTTACCCCAGGACTTAGTTTTTAGCGGTAGCTTCGTAGCTATACGGCTCCATGTCGTCAAATTGCATGTTTGATATATTTCTAAAGCGTCTGGTCCTTTTTGGTGTTGTGTGCAAATGTGTCGGGATCTCTAGTTGTTGCTTGTTACAGCGTCTACGGATCATTCTTTGGTTTTAACTTCTTGTTCATGAGTTAGTTTAGGAAGGTTGATCTCCTCTCTTTCCACTTGGTTTTTGTCTCCCAATTGTATGTAGCATCTTAATCCCGAACATTTAAGTCTCATTGATGATCAACTTTCTTGTGCTTAAGCTATAGACTTCGATAACGCTTTGGATTGAGTCTTTATGGCACAATAATATACATTTTTGGTCTTACCAAATCCCACTTGCCCCTTTTTTTTGTTGAGGAATATGAACATAAGCGGATACATCGAATACTCGTAGATGTTTATTTGATGGTTTTAAATCCGCTCAAGCTTATTTGGTGTCTTGTCTTGTCTGACTTGGTAGGACATCTATTTAGTAGATAAATGCAGATCTACGACTTGCGCTCAAAAGGATTTGGGAAGACCTTTCTCCATTAGCATAGATCTTTGCAGGTCTCCATTCTTGTTCTATTCTTTCTTTACGAGACGCCATTTTGTTAAAGTACGTATCCATTTGTGAGTTGATGCTCCACGCCTTCATCTTCACAAAATTTTGTGAATTGAGTAAGTGTATTCTTTTCACGTCCTCCTTATTGTTTTGATTTTGTGACCACTTTGCTTTTCAACATATGCTTGAATTTTTAAAATATCGAATACTGCGATTTTTCGTAGAAAATAAACCATGTCATTCTAGTATAATCATCGATAAAAGTATGAAGTACTGTTTGTTCATTTGAAGGAGTGCGCGTCGGACGCAAATATGCGTATTGTACTAGCTCCAATGGCTTTTGGCTCTCAAGCCTTTTCGGATGGAAAAGGTTGCCATGTTGTTTCGAGCCTGCACCCTTCCACGAGACTCCATCAAGCTCTTTGATTGTTGGCAAGTCACGCATCATGTTCTTCGATTTAGGATCTTTAATCTTGTAAATTGAAATGTCCGAACCTTCATGCCGTAGCCAAGTATGGTTAACTTGGGCCGTCATTGCGGCGTCGTTTGCATATCTCCATTGGATGGGAAAACATCTATTTTCCCTCATTTTAACTTTTGTAATTACGAGGGATTTATCATTTTTATCATAGAGGTGTGCAAGAATCTCCTCGAAATGCAAAAGTATCCTTTCTCCATCATTTTGTCCCACACTAAGTAGATTTTGATCTATTGTAGGGACTAAGAGAACTTCATTAATATATCTCTTACCTTTTTTCGTGTCTATAAAATAGTGCCTTTGCCATTGCTTCCATATAATCACCATTTCCAATTTTTATCTTTGTACTTATTTTATCAAGTTGGCGAAAATACTTTCATTTTTAGTCGTGTGGTTGCTACAACCAGCTGTCAAATACCAAGTATCTTTGTTTTCTTGATGCGGCAGCGGACATAAAGAGATTATTCTCGGGTCGTATTTCGGAGAAATTAGCACAGTGTCTTTGCTTTAACCGACATGATTTCTCTACATGTCCAAGCTTCTTACAATTTTGACATTGTGGTTTTCCTTTAAACCAACAATCGTTTTCCAAGTGGCTTTTCCTTTTGCATATACCATGGAGAAACTTGTCATTATTATCATTGGTTTCCGCCCCATTATATTTTCTCCCATTTTCTTATTTTTAAATTTGCATACTTAATTTTGATTGAAATGCATTATCTATGTCTTTTTAAGTAACGTCTTTCTAATCTTTTCTCGTGAGCCTCAAGTGATCCCATTAGTGCAGTAGCAAATAGTTTTCTATATCTTTGGATTCTTCAATAGCCGCAATTATGGGATCATATTTTTTCATGCAAGTAATTAAAATTTTGGAAACAATTTTACTTTACGGAAAAATTTTCCCCATAGGCTCGTGAATTGGTTTTACCATAGCCATTTACTCTTGAATAATAATCTTTAGCGATCTCGAAATCTAACATTTTTAAATTCTCAAACTTCCTTCTCAAAGTTTGAAGTCTATTATACGTACCTTTTCATTGCCTTGGAAACTCCTCCTGCAACTTATCACATGCCTCTTTGCGGTTTTTGCTCCCATGATCCTCGGAAAATATTCGATACCAGGCTCATCGAAGCAAGAGTGTTGAGAATCCTACGATTCTCCTTAAATTCCTTCTTTTGTACACGCGGATAATGTGGAAATATCGTTTGGAATAGTATATCATTATTAACAATATCCCACAAATCTTGAGCACAAAAGTAGGTCTTCATTTTGATAGACCGAGAAATCGTAGTTTTTCACCACGAAGAGGCGGAATTGGAATAGATGAGTGGAATGTGTCGGCCATGATATCGCCAGATAATCGGCCCAGGCTCGATGCCCGCGATGGAAATAGTTTTATGGTATGATAAGATTTTTTTATTTTATAGTAAGGTTGGAAATGGGAGGCTTATTTTTGTAGGTTTAATATAGTATGTAGTGTAAGTGAAGAAGATATATTTGGTTTATTGAAGAATGGAGGAACTAAGGCAAAGAGGTTTGAACTTTGAAGTAGAAGTTTTATTGCTTGGTATTTGATTTTGCTTACTTACACAAGAATGCCAAAATCATTTATCTTGGTCTAAGGAGACTTCAATACTTGTTCTAGATTTTCTAGTTTCACTTTGTAATTTACACATGCTTCTAGATTTGTTATTATCTAATCTAGATTTTCTTCAATTTTACTACTTTAGTCTAGAGTTTTCTATTCTCTAGATTTTTTCTAGTTTTACAATACAATTACATTCACTAGGGTTGGACATATCTAGAAATTTGCAGCAATTTCTAATCTTGATAAATATGATGTGATTTGAGGGTCTATATGTCTACTGCACCTGTTAATTGTAAATTAGAAGGTCAATAATCATGATATCTTTGTTTTTTGCGTTTGTGGTTAAGATTAAGAGATTATGTTTGAATTATCTAATGTCAAAATTCATCTAAAACCATGCATATCAATATGAATTCTTAGAATTATTTGCTTTTCCTCATCTTCATCACTCCACTATTAGATCGAGTTGTTGCACAGGCTTGCTAGTGCGGTTTACCTGGCTGGCGCGTGGTTTCAGAACTTTCTGTCCAAGCGGGGTTTACCCAGTGTGCACTCCAAAAAAAATAATTGTGAATATTGATAACATCAACTTCAAGTTTCAACTAATGATAGCCCCCAACACCCCTTTCCCACCTTAATGGGCCTAGATTAAACTTAAAAGTTGAAACTTAAGTTGATTTAGCTGTCATTAATGATTTGAGTTCTCTTATATTTTTTTGAAGTTCTAAAGCCAGAATCCAAGACTTTGCATGGTGAGAGTCGAAAGTGAGTAAAGTTACTTTCGTGTTTTGGAGTGATCGAAAATTTTATAGTATTACTTACAAATAACACTTAAGGTTCAGTTTAATTACCAAAAAACCATTTACCTTTCAAAACGAAAAAAAAAAAAAAAACCTTGAGATTTGTTTCTGTTTTATAAATTCATCAACCAGATGGGGTATTTATTAAGTAAATATAAACCTCATGGAGTATTTTAATACCTTAAGGGGGTATTTGTAATTTTGAAAGATAACTAAACTTTCTTTTTGGTTATTTGGCTAAACCTTAGGGTAGTTTTTGTGATTTACCTAAATTTGGTACTTTCATTGATCTGCTACAACTTGGCCGTTTATTTGGTGAGCGATGTCAAGATGGTGAATTAGTAGCTACTGTGTGCAGGTTGAGCAAGCTATTGAAGTCTACCCACGACAAGCCATACAAAACCCGAAGATGGTCTTTCCCGTCCCATCACTTCACCGTCTCGGTCGTATGGTCTCCTTTCCTCACAAAAGCCTCTACTTTCGGGGACGATAATGGCGTTTCATCGGGTTTGATCAGCTCCGTCTCGATGAGCCAGACATAGTGTGGACAAAACAATACGATAATTTCAATTATGTAATCGGGGTGGAGAAATGGTTTCTCAAATCTGCAATCTACTATGAGAACAGCTCTATCGTCGGCTGCCACAATTGCCATGACAAGAACATAACAGAGCTAGGTTTTGAGCACGCCTATCGTAAAGCACTAAACGCAACACTGAAATTTGTCTCTAAATCGAAGCACAAGGCGTATGTGTTCTTCAGAACTACGACTCCAGATCACTTTGAGAACGGAGAAATGGAACACGGGCGGCTATTGTAACAGGACGAGACCATTCAAGGTGGGCGAGATTGAGATCGGCGAAATAGATGAGATTATGCGAAATATTGAGCTTGAGGAATTCAAGAGGGCAGCAGCAGACGGAGGCGTGAGTCTGAAAGTGTTCGACCACGGCGGTGCTTTTGGCTGTTGAGACCATACGGTCATCCGGGAGTTTACAGGCGTTTTCATCCGTATGATGGGAAAGATAAGGATGCAAAAGATTCAGAATGACTGTTTACACTGGTGTTTGCCAGGCCCACATAGACTCTTGGAATGACTTGATGATGGAAATGCTTATCAAACATCCAAGATAATGGTTACAAGAGCTAATTTTCTACTAACTTTTCTCTTCTTCTTATTTCCCCCCCTTTTTTAACTGAAGTCAAAATAACTGTTCCCTGCACCAAGATTGGGGAATCATGTGAAGAAGAGATTTAGAGCTATAGATTTTAATAACTAATAATATAATAGAGCTCACAACTCTAAGGGCCCATTTGGATGGAGGATTTGAAAATGAATGGATTTCAAAGTCATTGGATTTGAAATCTACTTCTTGTTTGGATGATGTGAATTTGTGTAAGGATTTCAAATCCATCGAAAATTTTGATAAAAAAAATTTAGAAGCTCCATTTATTTTCTTAATTGATATTTAATAAATAAGAATAAAATATATAATCTTATTATTTTGTAATTAATTATAATTTTATACACTAAGGTTGCATTTGGATGGGAGGATTTGGTTTTGGGGAGGGGATTTAGGGAATGATTTCAAATGATTCCAAAGAGGAAGGATTTGAAATCCTCTAAAATCACTCCAAAAAGCGTGTGCATATGTGAGGAGTATGTGTGAGTGTGAGGATGTGTGTGTGTGTAAATGTGTGCAGTGTGTGTAAATGTGTGCAATGTGTGTGTAAATGTGTGCAGTGTGTGTAAATGTGTGTAAAAGTGTGCAGATGTGTGTGCAGTATGTGTAAGTGTGTGTAGTGTGTGCAGTGTGTGTAAATATGTGCAATGTGTGTAGTGTATGTAAATGTATGTGTAGTGTGTGTAAATGTGTGCAATGTGTAAATGTGTGCAATATGTGTATGAATATGCAGTGAGCATAAAGGGAAAAAAAGAATGGATTTCAAATGACTAGGTTTTGTGAGGGATTTGAAATCCTTTGAAAAATGACTAAAATTTAAAGAGGGATTTGGAAATCCATTAATTTGGATTTATATGCCAAACAAGGTGTGGATTTAGCTAAGGATTTCAAATCCTCCTCCCAAATCCCCATCCAAATGTACCCTAAGGTTGCATTTGGATGGGGGGACTTGATTTGAGAAAGAGATTTTAGGAAAGGATTTCAAATGACTCCAAATAGGAAGGATTTGAAATCAAAAATGACTCCAAAATAGCTTCCAATGATTTGAAATCCATTTATAGAATGACTCCATCCAAACAACCTCAATGGATTTCTTATTATGGATTTAAAATCCATCAGCTCAAATCCTTCCATCCAATGAAGCTAAGGAATTCTAAAGAATTTGAAATCGATCCATTAAAATTCGAAGGGATAAATGATAATTACAAAAACCACGAGGTTTAGCTTAATTACAAAATACTGCTCCTTGTTTAAGTGTTACAAACACCTTTAATGATTGTATTTATTTACCTGACAAATAACTCTCCCTCATCTTGAGGTGCAATTTGTAAAGAAAACAAATGTTAAGGGTGTATTTGTAATTGTGAAAGATAACTGGATTTTTAACTAAACTCTAGGGTAGTTTTGTAAGTAACCTAATTTGAAATTATCAAATTATTAAAAAAAATCAATAAATATAAGGATAATTACAAAAACACCCTAAGGTTTTGGCTAATTCGAGAAAACCAGAGTTCTTTGAAAATTACAAAAACCCGTCTTTACATTTTTCCGGTGATTTTCGAAAACATTCAAAAAACCTCAACATTTGCAAAAATATTACAGTTGCCTTAAGACAAAAACGTAACTCCAAGGATTTTTTGTAATTTTGAAACATGTCTGGGTATTTTTGTAATCAACCCAAACCTCAGGGTGTTTTGTAAGTATCCCTTAAATTTATAATCATGTAACTTCCAAATCTATATATCAACCAACTTCATCCCCATGTTAGCCAAAAGTATTATTACAAAGAACACAGAGTAAGGTAAATGAAAAAGATAATTAGCCACACAAAAAACAATGACGAAGTGATACATCATGGTGGCAAAACATAGAAACTCAAATGGTTCTTGAAGTCTATTTTATTTGACTAAACATTTTGCAGCAGACATATCCAAACAGAAACCTCAGCCAAGCTAAGATAACAGTTACGGTGCACGCGTTCGTCTTCTAGTTGAAGTTGCCGTCTCTTGCTTCCCTGATCAGTCTTGCGTAACCAATCCTGCATGATAGGAGCAGGAAACCAATGTCAGATGGGGGGTGCAACAGTCCCAAAGGTGTTTAATCACTTACAGAGCTTAATGAAACAAGCCATTAAGCAACCACAGGAAGGACAGGTCATTATCAGAAATTAACAATGAGAAAAATGTCAGCCCGAAAGCATATAACAACAATTAAAACTTAATATTTGACATGACCAGGTTTTATGATTAGATGATGGGAGGGGTGAATGACCTCACTTCATAAACACAACTGTGAACTCCTCTAAGGTATCTTTGTCTACAGAAAACTAAAAATAAAATCCTCGAAAAATATTCTCCTATTAATTGTATAAATACAAAAAAAGTACCCTTGAGTTAAATCTAATGACAAATAAATCCAATTATCTTTCAAAATTACAAATACGCCCTTGACATTTTGTTTCTGTAACAAATTGCACCCTCAACAAGATATTTTTAAGCTTTGTAATACCTTGAGGAAATTTGTAATTTGAAAGATAATGTTAAGGATCGTTTTTTGCGCAAGTATATCGACAACGAGAAAAGCTGAATGATGGAGTGCAGGATCGAGGAGCTGAGCTGTGGTTGCAGATTAATCCAGTTGATATTTTCTAGTTGTTATTTTCAGTTGGAATGTAATTAAGTGTTTTAATTATTTTTAGTTGTTATTTGAGTTGGGCTTGAGGCCGTAAGGTGGTAGGTTATTTAAACAGCAGGGTTATGAGAGGATTATTACAGACAGTGAATTGTAATTGCGGCTTAAAACTGGGCCAGGTTTTCCCGGGTTCTTTCGTTATCGTATTTCTTGTTTGCAAAGTTACTGTTCTATCGCTTTCTTCTGTGTATTGTGTACCCTTGACTCTATCAAATTGGTCCGACCTCCGAGCTCTCTGCTTCATGCCCGCTACGCATGGAATCCCGAGTCGATAAGATAGAGAAGGGTGTTGAGGATCTTTGGGCGGAGTTTGCCAAAATCCAGCCCAAATTGTCGAAACTGGATCGCATCGAGGAGATGTTGGAAAAACGTTGCTGCGCGATAAGGGCCCTCCGGTAATTGCTGGTGGTGACGAGGGTTCCTCTTTCTGCTGCAGCGTCCGAAGCCTTTGCTGGCTGCCCAAGCTGAACCTACTTTTCACACCGTCTTGCAATCCCACCATTCCGTGCGATGACCCTGTCTCATGGTTATCTCGTGCCGATCAATATTTCGCGTCCATCACATCGATGACTCCTCGAAAGTTGAACTCGCTTTACCGCCATGGAGGGCGGCGTTGCACTGGGTGCTTGGCCGCCAACCATTGCTATCCGGGAAACAATTTTCGGCTGAACTCCTTCGCCGTTATGGCGTCACCCCAGTGCTAATCCGTTTGAGTCTCTCGCAGCCACCACACAAATAGGGTCAGTTGATGAGCGTCGGCGTGTTTATTTCACGCAGTGCCCATGTCCACGGGCTCTCTGATTCACATTGCTTGGGCATTTTTCTCAACGGATTACGTGATGATATTCGCGTCCGCACTCGTTCTAATGATGCGGCTGATTTGTTCGACACCATCCATCTAGCCCGCGAAATCGAGCGCGAAATCCAGGCCACCAGGGAATTCGCGTTGGGAGCACACCCAACCGCCCCCGTCTTCCACTTTTGTTCTTGGCACTTCCAGTTTTACGGGCGCGCACCCGCCACCCCCCAATCCACGTCGCAGTCCCCCAACGACTTATCTCCAGTGCCAAGTCAGCCCCCTGGCTGTTCTGCCCCTGCTTCGCGGACAATGGCGAATTCGGTTGCGTCGTCTGGTTCCGCCCGACAGGCCAGAGGCACTCGCCAAATGTCCCACACGGAGTATTTGGACCTCAAAGCCAAAAGGTTATGTTTTAAATGTCGGGAACCGTACCATCCCTTACATAATTGTCCGGGCAAATTTTTACGTGTCATGAATGTGGCAGACGGGGACAAGGGTGACCCACCGGGGCGTTGACCCGGCATCACTGCTCGGCGAAGGCGAGGAGCTGCCCGACCCACGTTGCAACAATTAGAGCTATCACCCCTGCGCGCTGGGGGGTTTTGATGGTCCCGTACTATGAAGGTGCTAGCCACCATCCAGAATCAACGGGTCCGAGTCCTGATTGATAGCGGTGCCAGTCACTGTTTTATTTCTGACACCACTGCCCGCTGCCTTGGTTTACCAATCATGTGTCCTTTTCTATGCATGTTCGCTTGGGTGATGGCCAACAAAAAAAATATATTGGGGGTCTGTAGTGGTGTCCTCCTCATGCTCGATTCGGTTCAATTCCGAATCGACTGCTTTGTCTTCCCAATGGGTGGAATGGATATGATTTTGGGGGTGTCCTGGCTTGCGACACTAGGCGATGTACGAGCCAATTGGGCAAAGATGTCCATGGATTTTTCGGTCGATGGAAAATTAATCTCACTCTGGGGCGGCCCGTCCCTCGCTCGGAAGGATATATCCGCTGCTAGCATTCAAAAATTATCTGACGTGGCAGATTGTTGGGTTTTATAGGCTGCTCAGGTAAGCGAATCCACACCCAGGGACATGCCAGCAGAGCCCACTGTGATACCAGCCCTACTACATCAGATTTTGAAGGAGTTTTCAAGGGGTTTTCAACAAAATTCAGACCTGCCACCACGCGTTTTACAGATCACAGGATTCCACTCTGCCCAGGCACAGAACCCATTCCTGTACGTCCTTATCGCTACGGGCAGACCCAGAAAAATGAGATAGAAAGATTGGTGGTGGAAATGCTCACTGCCAGAATTATCCAACCTAGTTGTAGTCCATTCTCGAGCCCAGTATTGCTAGTCCGTAAGAAGGATGGGAGTTGGTGTTTCTGTGTAGATTACAGGGAATTAAATAAGCACACGGTGCCCGATAAATATCCCATTCCCGTTATACAGGAAATGCTAGATGAACTTCATGGAGCGTCATGGTTCAGCAAGCTTGATCTACAGTCAGGTACCATCAATTATGTGTTGCCCCAGAGGATATTCCTAAAACCGTTTTTCGCATGCACTTTTCGGGTCACTATGAGTTTCTAGTTGTGCCGTTCGGACTGACTAATGCACCCGCCACCTTTCAGGCCACAATGAATGATTTATTTCGTCCTTATCTTCGTAAATTCGTGTTGGTTTTCTTTGACGACATATTGATTTATAGAATCACTTGGGCAGATCACCTAGCACACTTGCGCCTGGTATTACAACTTCTGGGGACAACTCCTTCGTGGTTAACGAAAGAAAATGTTCTCTAGGTCAGCGGGAAGTCGAATATTTGGGGCATATCGTTTCAAACGACGGAGTGAGAATGGACCCGGCAAAGATTTCTGCGATACTCCAATGGCGATTCCTACTACTGTGCGTGGAGTCCGGGGATTTCTAGGATTAACGGGCTATTACAGATGTTTTATTAAGGAGTACGGAAAAATCGCGAAGCCATTGACTGATTTACTTAAAAAGACGTGCAAAGACAATGAAGTGGTCGACGGAGGCGTTAAACGCCTTTCAGGCCCTACAGCAGGCTGTCACGTCCGTACGGTGCTCGCGATGCGGATTTCTCTCAGCCATTTGTGATTGAATGTGATGCATCCGGTCGGGATCTAGGTGCAGCATTAATGCAATCTGGCCGTCAATTGCATTCTTTAGCAAGTCACTATCAGCCCGAATTTGGCCAAATCAACTTATGAGAAAGAGTTGATGGGTTTGGTGTTGGTCGTACAACATTGACGACCATATTTAATGGGGCGATTTGTGGTTCGCTCCGATCAACGTAGCCTATGCTATTTATTACGCCAACACATAACCACGCCCGGCACAACAAAACTGGGTTGCCAAGTTGCTCGGGTATGATTTTGATATTGACTATAAATCGGGGTTTCCAATAGGACGCGGACGACGCTCTCCCGCCAAAGTGTGAGGATCGGCGAATTGGGCAGCAATATCGCCGAGTGGGTTGATTGGGCAACTCTTCGTAGAGATGTGTGTGCCGACGATCGGTTGGGTGAAATTATACGGACTTAGAGGCGGGCAAACACGTCAAGGGCCTTACACTATGATTAATGGGACCTTATTTTATAAACGTGTGGTTTTACCAAAGAATTCTCCCTGGATTAAGAATTTTTGGAGGAATTCCATGCGACGCCCACGGGGTGGACACTGGGTGCATTTCGTACATATCGTCGATTAGCAGCAAATTTATATTGGCCTGGTATGATGCGTCGGGTTACCCAATTCATGGTGGAATGTTTGGTGTCAAAAAAAAGTATGATACGCTCCCCCGGCATTCCAACCTTTGCCATTCCATCACGGGTATGGGAAGATATTAGTATGGACTTCATTACGGGACTACCACGCTCCTCCCATACAGATTGTGTTCTAGTGGTAGTGGATCGCCTGTCGAAATATTCACATTTTTTGGGGCTGAAACACCCATTTACGGCAAAACAAGTAGCAGCCATATTTGCCCGGGAAATAGTTCGGCTTCATGGAATTCCACTGTCTATTGTGTCTAACAATGATCCGGTGTTTGTTAGTTCATTTTGGTCTTAATTATTCAAAGCGGTGGGTAGAAAGCTGAAAATGAGTTCCGCCTATCATCCGGAGACAGTGACGGCAAACAGAGGTAATGAACCGTTGTTTGGAGACCTATTTGCGTTGTTTTGCCGAATGCAGAAGAGATGGAGTGTATGGTTACCCTGGTTGAATATTGTTTTAATACGGGGTTTCACTGCAGCGTTAGGATGCACCCCTTTAGGTCGTCTCAAGCCGACCCCATAACTATTCGGCGCTTTTACACGGTGAGATACGAGTTAAGGTTGTTCTGCCGATGAATTAATGGAAAGGAATGAAATGTTGGCGCTCTTACGATCTCATTTGGAGCGTGCTCGGCTGGATGACCTGCAACGAACAAACATCGCGGGATGTTCGATTTGCGATTGGGGATATGGTTTTCTTGAAATTGCAACCTCTTCGTCGAGGGCATGTGGTGAGACGATCTAATGCCAAACTTGCCCGGTCGATATTATGGTCCTTCCGAAATTACTAGTAAGGTGGGGGGGGTCGCATATCGTCTTATGTTGCCACCTTCGCGTGTCCATCCTGTTTCATGTTTCTCAACCGGCGATGGCGGGAAGTCGTGGTGTCATTACCGCACTACTCCCGGAGTTGCCGGTTGAGGAGCCCACCTTTGAGCTCGCTATTGTGGATTCACGTGAGTTGCGGCGGGATGGTTCGGGCGCCGCAGTTTTGGTTAAATGGCATGATCGCGGAGTGGTAGAAGCCATGTGGGTGGATGAATCGGATTTTCGGGCGGTTTCCTCGGTTCGCGCGAGGACAAAGTACATTTCGCACGGGGAGAGTTGTTAAGGATCATTTTTGCAAGTATATCGATTTACGAGAAAAGTTGAATGATGGAGTGCGAGGATCGAGGAGCTATGGTTGCGTTTAATTCATTGATATTTTCTAGTTGTTATTTTTCGGTTGGAATGTAATTAAGTGTTTTAATTATTTTAGTTGTTATTTGAGTTGGGCTTGAGGCCCATAAGGTGGTAGGTTATTTAAATAGCGATGTTAGGGTTATGAGAGGATTATTACGGTGGTGAATTGTAATTGCGGCTTAAAGCTATACGGGTTTTCCCGGGTTCTTTCGTTATCGTATTTCTTGTTTGCAAAGTTATTGTTCTATCGCTTTCTTTTGTGTATTGTGTACCCTTGACTCTATTAGATAACACGAGTTTTTTGTAATTAGACCCTTAACTATATTCCTATACAAGACAGTGCCCAGGTTTTTTAGCCATTCCTCACACTCTAAAATGTTTTTTTATCCATTTTTCTGAAACACATGTTTTTTAGCCATTTTGACACGTGATAACCCAAAATTGCCCCTTAAGCCATTATACACCATTTCGAGTCACACACACCCCCATAACTCAGCAGAAGTAACTTGACTAAATTCGGACCAAAAATTGATTTCGGCGACTAGCAAACATGGCTTCGACGATATCAGCGGCGCAACAACTAATTCTCAACATTTTATTCAATTCGTATAATGTCATATTTTCTTGTTAATTTAGTTAGTTTATAGTTGTTTAGGTTATAATTTGTTGTTAGATTTGTAGAATTTGTAGGTATAGACAATTTTGGTTTAGTTTGAAAAACTCGATGCTTCATTAATGGTGGTAGTGGGTGAATGAGGAAGACGAGAGGTTTCCATTGCGTAACTCGATATCCATTTACATAACTCGATATCGAGTTAAGATCTGGTTCGAGTTACATATTGAGTTAAATGTAACTGGATATTCAGTCACATAACTCAATATGTTTGTTTTGTCCAGACTTCAAACTCATTGTCTGATGTGTATCCACACATCTGTAAAACATCATTTTGTTCATTTTTGGCAGGCCTGGGAATGGAGACGGGGCACACCGCAAATTGGAAGGAAAAGCTTAATACGTACACGAAGTTCCAGCTAATATCCTACATATCGAATGAGCTGACGGCCGCCGTAATATTATAACTTAATCCGAAATAATTACATACTAAAATGTCTAAATGATGAGCTAGGGATAGGATAAAATGTTTACATTTTTTCAAAATTTCGTAGAACTGTCGTTAATATTGGCCAACAACAACAACAACAAACGAAGCCTTAATCCCACTATGTGGGGTCGGCTATACCGATCATATCACGTCATCGTTAATATTGCCGTTAATATTGGCCGGCCGGAAAATTTTAAAAAAACTGAAGGAGAGAACAAGATAGATCTGAGACAGATAAGTGAATGAGAGAAAGAGAGAGAGGCCAACTCAACAACTCAAAATAATATGCTAGAAGGGTATGAATGTCATTTGCTTTTTCAAAATAGCTAAAAAACATTTGTTTTTAAAAGATGGTTAGTTTTCATTTTGTCATCATGGAAGTGGCCATTTTTGCCCATTTCCACAAAACATCTTTCAAAGTAGTTAATTACCACTGAAAATGTATTTATTTCAGATCATCAAAGTGAGTAATGATTTGATCAGTAAATTCTTAAACTACCCCACAGAAGCCTTGTCTTTGGAAATAATGTGCTTCTAATACAAGCTTCCCTTAACTGAATGCATATTCAACTAAAGTTGATTGCAGCCAAATCTCTAGTCAGAAATTTAGAACCATCATCAGCAATAGATAGTTTACGTTGTAAAAACCTCATCTAAGCACATCAATGTTGCACATTACTTGCAAAGGAAAAACTCAAATGACACCAAAAGAACCAGAAACCTGATCAGAAAAAGAAGTTACAGAAGTATCCTGAGATATTTCATATTTTCCAAAAAGAAAAAACAAATTGTTACACTTCACTTGGGGCTCATTTAAGACACTAGATCAAAGTACAGAATTGTTTGCCAACCCAATTTGGAACAGCGTATGAGCTTCTAGGAAACATCAACCAAAATGTCACAGCTTTCCATCAAAAAATTGTAGTAGATCAAATTTTCCAAAAATTAATAATACTAGAATATTTTTCTAAAATCAATTTTACAACAGTGTGGTAAATACAACCAAGCGTGTTGGCAAAGGTAACATATCGTGTACATATCCAAGAAATTGACCACTTTCTCTCAAATCAAGCATAAATTGAATCAAAAGTCAAAATCAGGAATATAACAATTTGCATCCTGAAGATTAAATCTATGGTATAAATCCATCAAATAATTTTTAAAAGATGAGAAATTAATCGATTTTGTTCTTCCGATCAAAATATAACCATATAAAACAACAAAACAAATATATTTGTAGAAAACCCATAACTTAACAGAAACTGAATATAACAAACACGAGACAGAACATAGCGATTTAATCATTAAAAAAGAATTAAGCAAAATATATATGGGGAAAAAAAAAGAAATCTAACATTTTCAACGAAGAGGAGGTCGGCAACGACGACAGTCCCGACTATTCCGGCGAGAATGGCAGCCGGGCCGGTCAGCAAACTCCATTTTCTGTGTATCATTTTTCTTCCAATTTATCTTCTCTCTAGCTCTCGATTTCGGTATTATGTGATTTACTCTTGTGTATATATGGGACGGGCTTCTTGGGTTCTCGGTGGGCTTCAAAGTAGATCAACTTGCCGAATCGTCGGTTCTGGCCCGTAGTTTATTGGGTTGGGTTGAACGTCAAGAATTTGGGCCTGAATATAAACTTTCTTGGGGAAATTACATAAAATAACCTCTTTTTGGTAAACATACCACATAACACGCTCCTATCACTTTTGTATCTATTTTTCTCCTTTTGTACCTATTTTTTTCTTTTTTTACGCTCATGCATATTTTCTGATTATTTTTATTTTTTTTTTGTTCATTTATTGCTTTATATGTTATATATGTTGTTTCAATGTTGTTTAAATTTGTTTTAGGGATGGCAATGGGGCGGGACGGGTCGGCTATTACCCATGCCCGCCCCGTGCCTAGAACGGGGCGGGGCGGCGTGACCCATTCTGCCCCGTTTTGAATTAAATTAAATTAAAAAAATGAAAAAAATATACATTTATAAAATATTATTTACAAAATCTATTATTATCAATTTATAAATATTAAATATAATATAAGAATGCATAAAAATTATATTGTAATATATATTATATATGTAAAATATATATTAAAATATACTTTTAAAATTAAAATTATAGGCGGGGCGGGCGGTACCGTAGGGCGGAGTGAGACCCGGACGCCACCCCGCCCCGTGGTACGGGTCGGGGCGACCCAAACGGGGCGGGCCAGGGCGGGTACCCATGGGTCGGGTCAAAATTGTCATCCCTAATTTGTTTATTTGTTGTTTCTATGTTGTTTCTTTGTTGTTTCGATGTTTCAAAACAACTATTACCTATTTTTTATGCTATTTTTTGTTCAAGTATTATTTTGTACATTATTTTTATTGTTTTGGTGTTGTTCTATAGTATTTTTAATCTTGTTCTAATAATTTTTTTTGTTGTTTCCATATAGTGTTCAATGTATAAATATAATTTTTACTTATTTTTTTAAGCTCTTTTTATTCATGTGGTGTTTTTAATATTTTTTACGTTGTTTCTGGGTTATTTTCATACCGTCTTTAATGTTGTTCCGATGTTTCTTTGTTGTTTCCATGTAGTTTTTGATGTTTAAATATAATTTTTACCTATTTTTAACTCTTTTTGCTCATTTGGTGTTTTCTATATTGCTTCCTGGTTGTTTCCATGTTTTTTATGTTTTCATGCATTAGATCAAAAATTGAATTGTATTTTTTTATTCATGTTGTTTCTATAATATTTTTTATTAGTTTGGTTTTAATATGTGCTGTTTTATGTGTATATTTCTTGATTTTTATAAGACTTTGAGTATAAAATGGATTATTTAACGAGGGGAAAATTTATTTTTTCACTGAAATTTTATTAAAAAGAAACATGTTTGAAACATGTTAGAAACAATCTTGAAACAAAGCGTAAAAAAGTCCAAAACTTTTGGCGGGAGCGTAAAGTTGAGTAAAAAAGGGCGAGAGCGTAAATTTGGGTAAAATAGTACCGAGAAGCGTAAAAGATTGACATTGTCTCAAAAAGTGGGGCATTTATGTCAATTCCCCTTCTTGGGGAAATTACATAAAATACCCTCTTTCTAGTAAACATACCACAAAATACGCTCCTATTACTTTTATACCTATTTTTTTTTCTTTTTTACGCTCCTGCATGTTTTTTTTATTATTTTTACGTTTTTTTCATATTTTTTTTTGTTCTTGTATTGCTTTAAATGTTGTTTCGATGTTGTTTAAATTTTTTTTTTTTTGTTTCTTTGTTGTTTCGATGTTTCAAAATAACTTTTACCTATTTCTTATGATGTTTTTTGTTCATGTATTTTTCTGTACATTGTTTCTATTGTTTCTGTATTGTTCTATAATATTTTTAATATTGTTTTGATAATTTTATTTCCATGTAGTGTTCAATGTGTAAATACAATTTTTACCTATTTTAAGCTCTTTTTATTCATGTTGGTGTTTTTAATACTTTTTACGTTGTCTCTGGGTTGTTTCCATACCATTTTTTATGTTGTTCTGATGTTTCTTTGTTCTTTCCACGTAGTTTTCGATGTTTAAATACAATTTTTACCTATTTTAACTCTTTTTGCTCATATGGTGTTTTTTATATTGTTTCTGGTTCGTTTCTATATTATTTTTTTGGTTGTTTCTATGTTTATTATGTTTTCATTCATAAGATCAAAAACGGAATTGTCTTTTTTTATTCATGTTGTTTCTATATTATTTTTAATTTATTTAGTTTTAGTATGTGTTGTTTTATGTGTATATTTCTTGATTTTTTTATAAGGTCTGTAGTATAAAATGGATTATTTAACGGGGGCGAAATTTATTTTTCACTGAAATTTTATTGAAAGAAACATCTTTGAAACATGTTTGAAACAATCTTGAAACAACGTAAAATTTTGGCGGGAGCATAAATTTTGTATTAAAAAAAAGGACGGGAGCGTTGTCAAAATAATATCTTAATTTAAAATATATAAGTTAGGAACTCCTTTTACAAATAGCTCATAGCATTGTAACAGCTGCTTAGTTCGGGAGATCAAAATGTATAAGCATTTTTCTTGAGATTTTATCAAATACTTTAAGAGATCTAATAAACTTTCAAATATCTAATAAACTCAGCCAAAACCCTCTTAATATTTTATTTCTTATATTTGAAAAATAAGAGAAATATTGGGAGCAAAAATGATATTTAATTATTTAATATATAATTCAATTATATATTAATTTAATATTAATTGCCCAATGGGCTTTTAATAAATAACCCGACCAAAAGGAGTCGATCGCCCATAGCCGATTTCTCCTACGCGGCCCACATGACCCATCTCCTAGGTATAAAAAGGTCTCTCCTATTCATTTGTAAGTTAATTAAATCATAATTACTACGCATTTAATTCAGTATTTGATTACTGTTTATTCTCTCTCAATCACCATGCTTTGACTTGAGCGTCAGAGGGGCCTCTCTGGGTAACCTGTAGGTCCCAATAGGTGATCAGTAAAGTTTAGAGGTGGGGAAGGAGTTTAATAAACTTTATCAACTTTTCGATTTTAGTCCTTTTAAGATTTTCAGAGTTGACTCAAGTCAGTTATGTCCTTGAGGGACAGCTAGGTTGGCTCACACAACAAAGTTACCCACTCAACAGACTCGACTAAGTTGTTGATAGTATAACTTAGTTGTTTTCAACTAACACTTTAAAGAGCAGTTGACTTGATTTTTAATAGCGGAAGATTTTCACCCTTAGATTTTAAATACGTTTTTCAACACTTGTTTTTAGCAGGGTTATTATCAGCAGACTTAAGCAATTTAACTATCAGCAGATATAAAGATAGTGCAAGAATGTAAGTGCGGTGAAAGTAAATAGACATAATTAATTTATAGTGGTTCGAGGTTGGGGTAATTCCTCTAATCCACTCTTCTCCAACCCCTGGAGGAATCCACTAAGTAACTTGACTTGGTTACAAAGTAGTAAAACGCTACTTATAATTAATATTGATGAAGCATGTTAAGATCATAGTCCTAGGATTGCTTTGTGATTGATTGAACTTCGTGAAGTTTGACGATTTACAATAATTAGATATTTTAGTTTAATAATTTTAGGGTTAATAAGATACACTTCTTATTTTACAATCGCTTCAATAAAATTGGACTATGAGATTTTCTATACTTTATATGTTTCAGATCAATCCCTACGGCATACTACATTGCTTGCCACTATCAATAAACTACATCGTACACTTGCGGTTTAGCGTAAAAGATTTTAGCGATCAAACATTGGAAGAAAAAGTTAGTGTGTGGGCTGGTACGACCCGCGTTGGCCAAAAAATTATATCTGCGATCCAATAATGATTAATAATATTGGATAATTAATTAAATAAATTTGAAATTAAATAATGTGTAACGTAATTGAAATAAGAATAGTTGGAAAGAATTTTGTCTCCAAAATAAGCCCTCCATCTCCTGGGCTATGGAATGCATACGGGAGCTAAGAAATATTTGAATTCAGTGTTTGGTGGAAGACACAGTAAAAATTTTGTGGGGAGTTAAGAGTGAAGTGAACACAAACATGGAGTAGCGGAGAGATGAATGGGAGGAGATGAGTGAGGAAGAGATCCCTCAAGAGGGCTCACGAGGGCGACCTCAAGGGCGCGAGAAGCTGCCCTCTCAAGGGCCCCCCAGGGTCGTCTCCAAGGGATGTTTCTCGTCCCTTGCTTCGTTCTTCTTCGTGCGAGGCTTTTCTTCTCTCGGGATTTTCGTGCATTTCGAGCTGAGTTTAAGATCTCGGAGTTCCATTCTCATTGTTCCGTGGCTGGAGAGTTTACGACCAGTCTTGTTCCATAACTTATTTGTTCTTGGTGAGATTTACTTTTTTCGGATACGTTTGTCACCTTTGTGAGGCTTGGTTATACTCTTTTAGTGAGTCGCATATTTCTTGTTTTTCCCCACATATATTAGTATTTTTTTGCGTTTACTTGTTGCATATTTGAATGGTGATTGTTGATGGGGACTTGTTATGTTTCTGGGTGAGCGAGTCCCTCCTTGAGAGGTGAGAGAGTACTTACCTAGTTCTAGGGAGTGCGGCCACATCCAGGAACGCGAGAGGGGGCACTACTTCCCTGGGAGCGCCAGAGGAAAATCTATTTCCCCTGGATTGCTGGGTTAGAGTCTTGAGAGGCTACCTCCTAAATCACAGGTAGGGCGTTTCCCCCATGAATGCCGGAAGAAGGTCTTCACAACTTCATTTGGAAGAACATCATCTACCAGTTTGGGATCCCTCAAGCACTAGTATCTAATAATGGAACTCTGTTCTGTTGGGAAATTTTTTTAGATTTTGATGAATGCCATGTAAAACTTAGAATAGAAAGTTGGCACCCCATTTTTGTTGTAAATTGCATTGTAATAGATAGGGTTGGTCGAGCTGAGTCAAGTCAGCTATGCCTGAACATGCAAGAAGACAACTGGAGACTTGAAGGAAGACTCTGCCAGAGCACTGAGTGTGGCAAAAAGAAGAGAAGACAGAACTCGATCGGTGCAGCTGAGATACAGCTGAGTGAAGTATCAGTCAAGTCAACTCAAGACAGCCAAGTCTCAAGTTGAAGTGATAGAAGAGTCATCCAATGATTGGAAGCTGACTCGAAGTCACCTGGGGAAGTTAAGAAAATGCAGTCAAGTCGAGATAATCAAAGAGATCCGTTGCCGCAGAAGTCAAGGAAATTACTTAAATAAGTAATACTTCCATACGCCTTTCTTAAAGTGCTCGACCCCGTGCGTGCAAAAGGAATAAACCAATGGGAAACACTTGCACACCTGTCGGTTTAACTCAAAAGTCAAGAATCATTCATACGAGGAAATGTCAATTCCAAGGACTGCAACAAGACAAGCCAACGACCACAAGTGTCTTTTAAAAATAAGCCTATCTCTTCAACGGGCAGATTTTTGAAAGATCACTATAAAAGGCTGAGGAATCACTCTAAGATAAGGTAACCTGAACCACGAACATTCAAGCTAACATTAGAACTGTAACCAAAAATTACTCTCAAGTCATTCAAATTCAATCCTCAAGCCTACATTACGAAGGAAATCAATCCAACACTCACCTATGAAGGAAAGACGACTTCAATCAGTTGAAGAGGAAACATTTGAAGAATCAAGGGGTCTACATTCCACGGAGGATTGTAAGAAGGTTCAAGTTCGAACCAGTCTCAAGTTTTTGGAGGGCTTCGTGATCAAATCCAAGAAGCTTGAGCAAGTGGGCTGTAGTAGCAAGCAGCAGCCACTGTGAAGAAGCCGAGTCATACGAGAAGCTAGGTGTGACCAAGCATCTCCGATCGAGTCCCAAAGGATCAAGTCACCGCGTGATCAAGACTTGTATCTAGATCATTAACCACTTTGTATATTGATCAATACTTAGTGGATATCTCCGGAGTTGGAGAAGAGAGGAGTAGAAGAATTACCCCATCTTCGAACCTCTATAAAAACTTATTGTGTCATTTATATTTCAGCACTTTAATTTTTGCATATTACTTTAATATCTGCTGATAAATTTGCTATCCAATTGATAATCAACAAAGTGCTAAAACCGAGTATTAAAACAAACTTAACCAAATTCAAGGGTGTTAAGTCTTCAATAAAATATATCACGGTCGAGTTAAGTCTTTAGTCAAAACAATCGAGTTATTCTATCAACTCGGTCAGTCTGTTGAGCGACTAACTCTGGCCGATTAACTAACTTAGCTTGTCCATCAAGGACTCAAATTTGTGAAATATTAACTCTGAATGTTTTAAAAGGACTAAATCGAAAAGTTGACAAGGTTTATTCAACCCCCCCTTCTAAACCTTACACTCACACCCCTTGGGACATACAAGTGGTATCAAAGCGGTTGGTTCATTGAGCCCTCCGCACTGGTCACTGAACTAGATCTCCAAATTTTTTCAAAGGTTGTTTTAGCACTTGATCTTCCAAAACTCTTTCATTCAGCAAAGTTATCATCATGGAAGCAAATTTGACACGCATCCCTATGTTTACAATTGAAGAATTTGATGATTGGAAAATTCGTGTGCAGGCTCATCTATCAGCATTACACGATGAAATGTGGATAGTAATAGAAGATGGGCCACTCCAAATCTTAAAAGTGAACACAAACAAGGAGAGCCGCAAGGGAGAAGAGGATGTTGCTCCTGGACCAGCGATGGTTGAAAAACCAAGAGCTGAATGCACAAATGATGACAGGAAAAGATATAACTTGGACAATGTGGCCAAGGACATTCTTTACAAAACTTTGGACAATGCCATGTTCAACAAAGTCAAATCATGCAAAACGGCAAAAGAAATGGGACAAGCTAACCTTGATTTGTGAAAGCTCGTGAGCAAATCAAGGAAAATAAACTATCTGTTGTTGTACAAAAATTTGAAAACTTTAAGATGTTTGCGGGAGAAACCTTGGATCAACTAGATGCTCGGTTCACAAAAATTACCAATGAGTCATGCCCACTTGGAAAAGAATATACACAAAAGGAAATGTGTATGAAGATTCTAAGAAGTCTCCCATCCGAGTGGGATATGAAAGTCATGGCCATGAGACATTCCATGGACCTATCAAAGACATCCAACCATGAGCTATTCTCGGATCTCAAAGCCTACGAATTTGAGCCGTGAGGAGAAAAGACCAAGAGGAAACAATTGTGCCCAAAACAATTGCTTCTAATTGTTAAAGATGGCAAAGAGTGAGGTCAAAGAAGTCATTGACCAAGAGGAGATCGTGACGATGGTTAAAAGGTTTAACAAGTTCTTCAATAAGAATTACAAAAGAAGCAAAGGTGAATCATCCGGAAGACACTCGGCTCACTCCAAGTCAAGGAAGAAAGACCACCCAAGAGAGCGAGCATCAAAAAGTTGAATATCAAAGAGCCGACAATCCAAGGATGGAAAGAACTGATCAAAAAGTTGAAAATCTATCTTTGGAACTGCAGGAAACACACTACTATGCCATTGAATGCCCATATCTGTAGTCAACAAATACGAGAATGAAGAGGAAAGAAAAGTCTTGAGAGAAACAAGACAGAAAAAGAAAGGCAATGTTGGCTGCGAAACTCGAGACAGTCAAGTCAAAAGACATAGCAGACTCGGAGAGTAGTGAAGCCGACTACTCAAGTGACTCGAAGAAGAAGCCTTGATAATGGCTAAAGAACAAAACCAAACTGACCAAGAAGATGAGGTACACTCTAACTCATCACACTCAGATACTAGTGATAGTGATTGTGACATACACACTTCATCACCCACTGATCTTTATGATTCATTAGGCAAAATGATGAAAGATTTTGAATACATTAAATCCTCACACACACTACTAAATGAGGAAAACAACCTACTCAAGAGCCAAACTCACAAATGACTAAGGAGAGCCGAGTACTCTAAGTCAAATAGGCGATGAGAATAAAAGTCTAAAGGTTGAAAATGCTAAGTTAATAAGCGAGAGATAGTCGCTATAGAAAAGAGGGAGAATGACCTCAAAAATGTGATTGCCTCATTCACTAAGGCATCTAAATCCTTGGATGATCTTATTATGAGTCAAAGAGAATGCGGAGATAAGACAGACTTAGGATTTAATTCCTCTGTACTATGTCAAGCTCCAAAAGTGATTTTGGAAAAAGGATCTTCAAGTAATGAAGCACCTCTAAAATCCAAAACTCCAAATGGTGCACACACATTGATTCCAAAGCACAATCACAAGCAAACTGGCCTTGGTTATAAAGAAAAAGGAAAACAACCCGATTGAGTATCTTTGAGAGGGCAAACAGAAGAAATCGGCCGAATTCCTCAGCAAACTCCGAACAGGAGATACTCTGTAAAGAAGAAACAGAGCTACCAAAAGCCCCAAAAGGTCTATGAAAGAAATACATATGACGGGAATGGTAGAAAGTACCCAAGCCAAGTTGATTGGAATAATGTGAACTATCAGCAAAGACCTATGGAATATAAGCCTAAGTAGCAAAGGCCTAGAACTCAGCAAAGGCCATTCCAAAGGCATAAGAGCTATCATCAGCATACATATGCACCTAGGCACTACACTCAGAGATATCACAACTACCCAAAGAAGGCAATTGCTAAAACACATGCACAGACATACAGACAAAAGAGACAGATGTATGAACCTAGAACCCCCAAGCAATTTGCCAAAATTAATTATGATTATGGCACTGATAGATGGCAACCTCTTAGAGTCAAATCATGTGGCTGTAGGTTGGTTGGATCATCTTACAATACTAACCCCTCAGGACCCAGACAAGTATGGGTACCTAAAACCTAATTTCCTTGATTGCGGGTTCAAGGAAGCGGTGAGTGCGAAACTGAAGTACATGGATAGTGGTTGTTCCAGACACAAGACAGGAAACAAGAAAAATCTATCAAAATTCAAGGAAGTTAGAGGTGCAAAAGTCATATTTGGAGGAAATGAAGCTCTAGGAGAAATAAGAGGCATTGGATCCATCAAGAAAAATGGATTAGAAATTACAGATGTTGCATATGTTGAAGGCCTCATTTTCAACTTGCTAAGCATAAGTCAACTCTGTGACAAAGGCTACAATGTTGGATTCAATATGGGTGTATGCCAAATCAAGGACAACTGAAACTAATGAAATAGTGTTGCAAGGATGCGGACAAAAGAACATGTATGTGGTAGATTGGTCTCTTCGCAACACCAAGCACTTCTCTTGCTAGCAAAGAGCACAATCAATCAAGTTGGTTGTGGCACAAGAAGCTAAGTCACCCGAACTTCAAAACTATTAACAAACTTGCAAGAAGTAATCTTGTGGAAGGACTTCCAGACTCAGTATACAAGAAGGAGAGTATATGTGATGCATGCCAGATGGGAAAACAGATCAAATCATCATTCAAAGAAAAGACATATCCATCTTCAACAAGAATATTGCACCTGCTGCATATAGATCTATTTGGTCCAGTTGAACCAGCCAGCATAAGTGGGAAGAAATACACCTTGGTGGTAGTAGATGACTACTCAAGATATACATGGACAATATTCATGTGTTAGAAGAAAGAAACTCTGCAGAAACTACCACAGCTGATGAAGAGAATCCAAAATGAGAAGAGTCAAACCATTATAAAAATAAGATCTGATAGAGGAACTGAGTTTGTCAATGGTATAATAACTCAGTACTGTATTGAAAATGGTATTGGTCATGAATTATCTGCAAAGGACTCCACAAGAATGGAGTCGCAGAAAGAAGGAATAGAACTCTCAAAGAAGTAGCAAGGACCATGTTAGGCTCAAGGGCTACTTAAAAGATTTTGGGTCAAGCAATAAACACAACATGCTATACTCAAAATAGATGCATGATAAAAGATTTGTGACAAAGACTCCCTATGAGATTTGGACAGGGAGGAAGCCAAATGTTGCATATTTTAGAATATTTGGATGCAAATGCTTCATCCATAACAATGGCAAAGATAATTTAAAGGCTTTTGATGCTAAAGCTGATGAAGGTATCTTCTTAGGATACTCAACTGAAAGCAAAGCCTACAGAGTGCTCAACAAGAGGACAATGGTTACAGAAGAATCCATCCATGTGGTGTTTGATGAACCCAATGTAAATGGAAAAGACATTGAAGAGTCAGCTGATAAGCTGAATCAACCAACGACGCAGCTAAGTGATGATGAGAGAGCTGATCAAAATAACATGTACCAAGACGATCAATCCACTAACTTTACTCCAACCCGATGTAAGATGGTGAGAGACCATCCACCGAACTAATCATTGGAGATGTAAGAGAAGGTGTAAAAACCAGATCCAGAACTCAACAAGAAGCTATGTTCACTTACTTCATCTCACAAATAGAGCCAAAAGATGTGTCACAAGCTTTGGATGACACACATTGGATTCAAGCCATGCAAGAAGAGCTGAATCAGTTTGAAAGGAACAAAGTGTGGGAATTGGTTCAAAGACCTACCCATCAAAATGTTATTGGCACTAAATGGGTGTTTAGAAACAAGATGAATGAGGAAGATTATGTGGTGAGAAACAAAGCAAGATTGGTAGCCAAAGGGTATTGCCAAGAAGAAGGAATAGATTTTGATGAAACTTTTGCTCCTGTGGCAAGATTGGAAGCCATAAGGATGTTTCTTGCCTATGCAGCTCACAAGAACTTTATTGTATATCAAATGGATGTAAAGAGTGCATTCCTTAATGGATTATTGGAAGAAGAAGTATATGTTGAACAACCTCCAGGATTTGAGCAGAAGACTCTTGGAGATAAGGTATACAAACTCAAGAAAGCTTTATATGGATTGAAACATGCACCCAGAGCATGGTATGATACATTATCACAATTCCTAACTGAGAACGGATTCACAAAAGGCAAAGTGGATAGAACACTCTTCAGAATTCAAGATGGGAAGAGTATACTGCTTGTTCAAATATATGTGGATGACATCATCTTTGGATCCACAAACAAAGAGCTTTGTGATAAATTCTCAAATCTTATGCAAAGCAAATTTGAAATGAGCATGATGGGAGAGCTGATATTCTTCCTTGGACTCCAAGTGAAACAAAATGAAGGATGGAACCTTCATAAGTCGGACAAAATACACCGAGATTTAATGAAGAAATTTGGTATGGAAGAAAAGTCTTGTGTGAAAATACCAATGAATACATCACCAAAATGGACATGGATGCGGATGGCAAGCTCAGATCAAACCGGATCTGAGCACTTATTGGATCATTGCTCTATCTCACAAAGCGTGCCGGACATCACCTTTCTTTTGTAGGTGTATGTGCAAGATTTCAATCGCACTAAAAGAAAGCCGCATGACCGCAACCAAGATAATCTTGAGATATTTGAAAGGAAGCCAAAAAGTTGGCTTATGGTATCCAAAAGGAAGTGGATTCAAGCTAATTGGTTACTCGGACTCGACTATCTTTGGATGTAGAGTTGTGAGGAAGAGTACCTCGAGCACATGTCAAATGCTTGGAAATAGGCTAATTTCCTGGTTTAGCAAGAAGCAAAATTCAATAGCTACCTCCACAAAATTGACGAGAATACATAGTTGCGGGCTATTGTGCCCAAGTCTTATGGATGAGACAAAGAAATGAGAGACTATGAGGTTGAAGAAAAGGAAATTCCAATTATGTGTGATAACACAAGTGCAATTGCAATCACTCAAAATACTCTTGTGTTGCATTCAAGAACAAAGCACATTGATGTCAGATGTCACTTCATAAGAGATCATGTTGAAAAGAAGGACATCACCTTGGAATATATCTCAACTGATAAGCAATTATCACAAAACCATTATGTGAATCAAGATTTGAAGAACTCAAACATGAATTGGGGTTAATTGAGCTGAGTTGACATTCAGAAGACTCAAAGAAAAGAGATGGAACACGAAAAGATGAAAAAGAGCTGAACTCTTAAATCATCTAAGTAAATCACCAGATCGGAGAATCACCGACCGAGTTTGGTGACAATAGGTATTTATGTGCCAAGAGAGAAGAGTTAAATCAGCTAAGGAATAAGCTGAGTCATTTATGAGCAAGTGACAAAAATACAGTCGTTTTTACTAAGCGGGAATGTTTTTAAGAATGACGTCAGCATAATTATGACGTGTACAGTCAAAAGCTGAACACAAAGCTTATGATTGGATATAAATGATGTCGCATTAAATACGAGAGATTAAGTGTAAATTGGTGTTGGGAAATTTATTGTTTAGATTTTGATGAATGCCATGTAAAACTTAGAATATGAAGTTGGCACCCCATTTTTTGCTGTAAACTATATTGTAATAAAGAGGGCTGGTCAAGCTGAGTTAAGTCAGCTATGACTAAACATGCAAAAAGACAACTGAAGACTAGAAGGAAGACTCCGCTGCAAGACAGCTGAGTATGGCAAAGAAGAGAAGACAGGGACTCGATCGAAGGAACATCCGAGATGCAATCGAGTGGAGTATCGATCCAAGTCGACTAAACATAGCCAAGTCTCAAGTCGAAGTGACGAGAGTCATCCAATGATTGGAAGGCGACTCTAAGTCACCTGGGAAAGCAAGGAAATGCGGTCAAGTCGAGATAATCGAAAGAGATCCGTTGCACGCAAATCAAGAGAATTACTTAAACAAGTAATATCTCCATGCTACCTTTCTCGAAGTGCTCGGTCCCGAGAAGCGTGCAAGAGGAATAAACCAATGGGAAGCACTACACCGTGTCGAACTACGAAAAGTCAAGAACATTTCATACGAGGAAGTGGCAAATTCAAGGATCGCAACAAGACAATCCAGCGTCCACAAGTGACTTTCAAAAATAAGCTATCTCTTCAATGGGCGATTTTTGAAAGATCACTATAAAAGGCCGAGGAATGACTCGAGAGAAGATTACGAACCACAAACATTCAAGAAATTATTTGAATCAGAATCGAAATATTCTCAAATCATTCAAGATTAATCCTCAAGCTTTACATTACGAAGCACATCAATCAACACTCACTGTGAAGGAAAGATAACTTCAATCGGTTGAAGAGGAAATTATTGAAGAATCAAGGGGTCTACATTCCACGAAGGATTGTAGAAAGGTTCAAGGTCGAACCGGTCTCGAGTTTTTGGAGGGCTTCGTGATCAAATCCAAAGAGCTTGAGCAAGTGGGCTTTGTAGTAGCAAAGCGCACGCCTGTGAAGAAGGTTCGTCGCAGAAGCCACCAGTGATCAAGGCATCTCAGTTGAGTCCCAAAGGATCAAGTCACCGTGTGATCAAGACTTGTATCCGGATCGTTACCACTTTGTATCTTGATCAATACCTAGTGGATTCCTCTAGGAGTTGGAGAAAGAGAGGAGTAGAAGAATTACCCCATCTTCTATCAACCTCTATAAAAACTTATCGTGTCATTTACATTTCAAAGACTTTAATTCCTCGCATCTTATTTGTTTAACTCTCTTGATAAATTTGCTATCCACTTGATAATTTCTAAGTACTAAACCAAGCATTAAATCATTGCTTAACCATAATTAAGGATGTTAAGTCTTCCGTCAATAAACAAACTACCGTTGAGCTAATTCATCTTAAATAATGAGGGGTGTGAGTGTAAGGTTTAGAGGGGGGGTTGAATAAACCTTACCAAATTTTCGATTTAGTCCTTTTAGAAGTTCAGAGTTGATACTACACAGTTGTGTCCTAGGTAGACAGCCAATTTAGTTAATCAAGTAGAGTTAGTCACTCAAATGCACTGACTCGAGCCGTTGATAGAATAACTCACCAAGTAAGACCGAATTAGCTCAACCGTGGTTTGTTTTCACTGGAAGACTTAACACCCTTAAGTTTGGTTTAGTAGAGATTTAAAGCTTGATTTAGTACTTAGAAATTATCTAATGGATAGAAAATATGTCAAAGAATTAAACAAATATGATGCAGAATTTAAGTCTTGAAATGTAAATGACACAAAGAGGTTTTTATAGAGGTTCAAGATGGGGTAATTCTTCTACTCCTCTTTCTCCAACTCCCGGAGGAATCCACTAGGTATTGATCAAGATATACAAAAGTGGTAACGATCGTGATACAAGTCTTGATCACACAACCGACTTGATCCTTTGGGACTCGATGAGACGCCTTGATCACTCACCGGCTTCTCGTGCGACTCGAAACTTTTCTTCACAGGCGGCACCCTTTGCTACTACAGCCCACTTGCTTAAGCTCTTTGGATTTGATCACGAAGCCTCCAAAAGCTCAAGACTTGGTTCAACTTGAACCTTTCTACAATCCTTCGTGGAATGTAGACCCTTGATTCTTCATAATTTCCTCTTCAACCGATTGAAGTTATCTTTCCTTCACAGTGAGTGTTGGATTGATGTTCTTCGTAGTGTAGGCTTGAGGATTGAGCGTTTAATAACTTGAGAATATTTCAGGTTACAAAATGTTTCTTTCTTGCTTGTATGGTCAAGGTAACTGTGTAACCTACGTAACCTTTTCTCGAGTTATTCCCGAGCCTTTTATAGTGATCTTTCAAAAATCACGCCCGTTGAAGAGATAGCTTATTTTTGAAAGTCACTTGTGGACGCTGGCTTGTCTTGTTGCGATCCTTGAATTTGCCACTTCCTGTATGAGATGTTCTTCACTTTTCGTAGTTCGACACGGTGTAGTGCTTCCCATTGGTTTATTCCTTTTGCACGCTTCGGGATCGAGCACTTCGAGAAAGGTAGCATGGAGATATTACTTGTTTAAGTAATTCTCTTGATTTCGTGCAATGGATCTCTTTCGATTATCTCGACTTGACGCATTTCCTTGCTTTCCCAGGTGACTTAGAGTCGCTTCCAATCATGGATGACTCTCCTGTCACTTTGACTTGAGACTTGGCTATATTTGGTCGACTTGACCGACATTTCATTCATTGCATCTCACCGCTCCCTTCATCAGTCTCTGTCTTCTCTCTTTGCCATACTCACTGCTTACAAAGGGAGTCTTCCTTCTAGCCTTCATTGTCTTCTAGATGTTTAGTCATAGGCGACTTAACTCAAATTGACCAGCCCTATTTATTACAATGCGCTTACAACAAAGAATGGGGTGCCAACTTCCTATTCTAAGTTTTACATGGCATTCATCAAAATCTAAACAATAAATTTCCCAACAATTTCCCCCTTTTTTGATGATGCCAAAACTTAAAACATTCAAAATGTAAATAGCAAAGATACATACAGATAGTGCATTCACATAGAATGTATGCGTAGAATCAATCCTTTTATTGATCACAACATTCTTGTTCTTTTACACAATCACATTTTTACAAGGTGTATCGAGCAAACATTTGTCTACGCAAAACTAGAGAGTTTACAATTGTTTATGATAGAGGACTTACATAAAGTGTATTTACATGGTAAAATACATGAAGGGGTGGACAAAGAACACTTCATCTCCTTCGCGCTTCCTTCTTTCTTCTTCTTCAAAGATCTTCTCGCTTCTTCTTCTCTTTTTTTCTCATCTCCGGCCGCCTTCTTCTTCTTTTCATATGCCTTCCGGCAGCTTCATCTCTTCTTAGTCTCTCTTGTCTCTCCTCCCAAAGTTGAGTTTGTCTTTTATTTTCTTCTTCGATTCTTTTCACATACTCAAAGATTGTTTTTAGCCACTTGCATTAGCTACTTGGTCAAGACCCATTGATGATCCCTCCTTTCTTGCCTGGATCTATGTACTCAATGTTTTTGGGCAGAGGTCTGTGTCCAAGCCTCTTTCTTCACTTTCCGCTTCTTTCTCTACCTCTCCTCCTCGGGCGTGTATTATCAGACGGGGTCTTCTTCTTCCCACCGAGTGACTAGCGGAGTGACCAGCAGAGCGATCGCCGTGTCTCGTCTGTCGCCTTCTTCACATAGCGTGAGACCCTTTTCCCAAGATACAAGTCCCAAGCTTGAGCCATGGACATGTTTGCAAAGTATCCTTGGATGCGAGCGTTTTAAATTCATCAACTCGATCTTGCTCGGTTCCAAAGATCTCGAGATGGCATAAGTGTCTCTCTCACGGAATGCCTCCATGTTGTTTCAAGATATTCATAACTCGGGCATCCATCCTTCCTTCCACTTCCTCCATCCCTGCTTCAATTGTTTTTCTCTTTTCAACCATAGATATAGCAGAGTGTTGGAGTGGCAGAGTCACTTTGGAGTTTGTTGTCGATGATATCACCGTGACAAGACCTTGTTGGGGTTTGTGCAATCATCAAGGTCACATCTTTCGATTCTTCCCCCTCAACAGACTTTCCTTTCTTTTGTTTTGACACTTCCTCAACTGTCCTTCCCTTTACAGTTGCTCCCTTTTTCTCAACATCGAACTCTTCGACGCTTTTGGTATTCCTCTTCCCCCTTTTTGGCATCATCAAAGGAGAGAGGAACCCCCGAAACATACTTGCAAGCAAGGAAGTCGAGCCTGGGCGATAGTTGAGTTCGCGCTTCGAGTCTCAAGCGGAGTATGCGGCACAAAATTCGAGCGAGTAGCGTTGGACTCTGACTTGAAATTAGCTTCATCTCACCGAGAAGGTCAATTTTCTATCCATATTTTCTTCCGGACGCAGGAGATCACTTTTATTTTGCTCATGCAATGCAGCTTTATCTCGGAAGGTGTGAGCTTCATGCATGTGCTCAATGTGTTCTCTCAATTTCGTCTTTGCATCAAAGATTCTCGGCTCGCCATACCAACAAACTTGTTGAACAATGTCCTCAAGTATCTAGCTTGTTCCACACGCATTGTTTTCTTTGCCCACCATTCCCGATTAAAGATCAAGTTATGCCTCTCAAGTCGCTGATAAGGTTGGCATCTCTGTTGTCCGATCTCATGTCCATAGAGGCCTGGTGCCTCTCTATCCATTCAATTTCAAAGAAATAATGCTTTGAACACTTCCCGAACTTCAAATTTGCTTTCTTCCGTGTTTGATGGCCACGCAGACAAAAGTCATAGTTAAATTGAACGATATTAGTGATGGAATGATAGGAGCTGGTCTATGAAAGCGCGAGTTCGTTCTCTGACTCTTCAGGGAGGTCGGGTACCTCCAGGGAGAAAGGAAATGATTCTACAAAGGAATCATCACCGCCAACTGGGATTTGTTCAATGATGAGCGGTGCGCGTGAAGTTCCTTTTGGAGTCGAACTGCTCTGACTTGGGAGCCCGCGCATGGACTCTGTTTGTTGTAGTCTTTTGTGAAGTGGACCCGACTTGCCGAGCCTCAAATTGCCTCAACAACCGTTGGTCTCACCGGTTCTCCAATCGAGTAGACTCGTCCTCGGCCTTATCGTGGCGTCATTGGGACGATGATGAAATTTCCATTGGTGGCTCATCATCAAAATTAAAGGTTTGACGAGTGGTCTTGGGATCAGACTTGCTCGGGGGATGACTCAGCTTCTTCGTCGCCTTCTGATCCCGGAAAGGTTACATCGATTATCCTGGGAATCATGAAGTGCACTTATCTCCTTTTCGATGGATCAATGATAGCAGGAGGGATGTTCTCTACTTCACCTTCTTTACCCCGAAGTCTCAACCTCCCGCTGTTGGCCTTCGTTACCTCCTGCCCGTCTCAATCGCAATGGGCCTTGGACCTTCATTTCGACAGCGATGTGTCGGTATCTTAGGGTCTTCAGGGTGGCATCCATTGAGTCTCAACCCCATGGATTGCACTTTCATCGCCAGTGTTAACTCGCAGCTGTTCCTTCCTCGTGCCTCGACCGCATCGCCAGCGTCATTAGCCTTCGTGAGCGATTGGCACCTCACCGAGACAATCTCAACTATCCGAGCTTCGTTGATGGAAACTTCTTGCTCATTTTATGTTGGTACTTTCTCCACTTTGCCTCCTAGATTCGTTGTGGAGTCATCTGCAAAGATTCTCCGACCTTCTGCAGGTGGAGGGAGTTCCCCCTCACCGGGCCATCGGGCGAGTGACTTGGAATGGGGTCACTCGTCTCCAAACTCCCGCTATATCTATCGAGTGTTCAAAATTTGGGCGGTGTGGTAAGATACCTTCAATAGGGGTTGGCTCGACCGGGGTCCCCACTATCCCGCCATTGCCATCTCCCTTATTTCTTTCTTCCGAGTGAGTCGGGAAGTGGTTGCGAAGAACAAAGGTGGCGATTTGCTTGAACCACTCCCATTGGATCGATTTCCACCGTGTTTTTGGAGGACTCTCCTGGTCCCTCCATCATGCTCTTTTCATGAAGAATTCGATTCATGCATTGCTTGCGCATTTGCAACTCTTCTCGGGCAAAGCGCAGGGTCCGAGATCCTCATCACTTTCTACGATAGAATATCGAAATGAGAATGTGTATGTTCTCAGGTGCGCCAAGAGGGCGGATGCGGCCTTCTCTCGTGCCTCGCCTTTCTCTCCGCGCTCTCCTCCTTATCCTTGAAGATCCGCAGGATATCTTTGCGCTTTTCTTCATCCAATCTTTGATCACAGAGGTCACCCAAGAGAAGTTCAGCTTCCTCTTCTTCTTCGATAAACTCGGGCCGTTGGAACTATTCCCTGGATCGACTCAACTTCCACTTCCTTCACTCTCAGACGATTTTGGATGTCCGGATAAAGTGGGATAGGATCATCACATCACTATCATCTCTATCGCCTTCTTCTTGTGTCTCACCGTGTGAACTACGGCTATGTCTTCAGTTGCCTCTGGCGATCGCCTTGACAGACTTAGCGCTTTCATCAAGAATATCCGAGATTCTACTTCTCCAAAGAATCTCATATCCTGCTCGGTGAGTGGCCGACTCACCCGGTTTCTCATGCTCGGAGTGCTTGATGATTCTTCGTCGTCTCTTAGTTCGTACTGAGGGATTTCTCGGTTCGAGAGAGCAATCTTCGAGTCTTGGCGGCGGGGCCTGGCCGTGTTTTCTTACGAGGAGAGCCGTCTTGGCCGCCTCGCTTATCGCTTCTCTTTTTTTGACGATCGGAGAAGGTATTTGAGAGTCCTTCTCGACCGCTGTCACTTTGAGACACGCTACACTGGGGCAGTGACTTACCGTAGGGACAGGAGCGAGTTTGTTTTTCTTTCTTTGCACGAAGCGTGATCTTCTTAGCAAAACAGGGCGCTTTCTTCTTTGTGGAGAGGAAACAATCAGATCTTCGGGTCACCGATTCCCCTCACTCGTGTCGCCTCTCTTGGCGTAGGCTCTCTTCTCAGGCGCCGAGAGGTTTGATCTCGAACATCCTCTTGTTTACATGGAATGCCTTTCCATGTCCAAGAGGACTCCTTTCACCTCCATCACCGGCCAATCACCGCCATATCCTGGGATCCTCAAAATGCACCATCTTCCTTGAAGGATTTGTTCCCTACGTTAAGTCGCGCAGTCCATTGTAGACAAACTCAGCCATTTATTTTCCTTTCTTCAATGATCGCAGCATTACGATCAACTTTGCTTTGACATTGGTCAAAGCCGCCAAATTTGATGTCTATGCATTTGGCAACTATGTCCAACAGTTTGTGGTAGTCCTCCTTCAAGAAATTCTCTTGTTTGTCGTGTAAACTATTTTATCAAAGATAGTCTTCTTGCTACTTCCTTCCAAGCAGCCAGGTTTACATCGCCTTCATTGATTTCTCGATGCTCCTTCCGTCGGTAGTGAGCGAGTGTTCACCAAATCCTTGGCGAGAGATGGTGAGCTTCTTTCCATGAACAGATGATTTTATCCCCTCATCATGAATCTCGAGCGTTCACATAGAATCGTGCGACCTCCTCCACATAGGTCATCGGATATTCCAACGCCGAAACGGTTTCCGGACCTTTCGAGCTTTTCAGCGATTTTCTTTATTAGGCGTCATCGGACCCTGTTTGACCATGCCCTCGAAATCCACGGCCGACCATGTGTGGATTTGTTTTCCTAGCTTGACAAAATCATAGGTTGACGCCATTTTTCAGATTTCACCTAAACGAAACTTAGAAATTTGATTTGAATATCGAGAGGGTTTTGAGAGAGTTTTGCCTTTGCTTTTCGAGATAGAAATGAACCGTTTTGGTGATATGTGAGAGAAAACAGACGAAAATGGGGTAAGTATGGTTTTACGAAAGGACGTGCGGGTGTTTTTTGAAATGTGATCGAAATCAACGGCTTAGATTTTGCACGCCGATTAGCATTTAATGTCTCAAATTTAATGCGGCAAAGATTTATATCCAATCATAAGCTTGGTATGCGGCTTTTTGTCTGTACACATCATCATTATCTTGACGTCATTCTTAAAAACATTCCCGCTTAGTAAAAACGATCAAGCGTTTTGTCACTTTGCTCATAAATGACTCAGCTTATCCCTTAACTGATTTAACTCTTCTGTTCACAGTTCTTCAAATCTTGACTCACATAATGGTTTTGTGAAGATGTCAGCCAATTGTTTATCAAATTGAGATATATTCCAAGATGATGTCCTTATTTTCAACATGATCTCTTATGAAGTGATATCTCGACATCGATATGCTTTGTTCTTGAGTGCAAGACAGATTTTGAGTGATTGCAATTGCACTTGTGTTATCACACATGATTGGAATTTCCTTTTCTCAACTTCATAGTCTCTCACCGTTTTGTCTCATCCATAGGACTTGGGCACAACAGCTGCCCAGCCTATGTATTCTGCTTCACCAGTAGAGGTGGCTATTGAATTTTGCTTCTTGCTAAACCAGAGATCACTGTTTCCAAGCATTTGACATGTGCCTCGAGGTGCTTTTCCTGTCAACTTAGCATCCGAGCGTAGTCGAGTCTCGAATAGCCAATTAGTTTGAATCCACCTTCCTTTGGATACCATAAGCCAACTCTTGCTTCCTTTCAAGATCTCAAGATTCTCTTAGCCGCTGTCATATGGCTCTCTCTTGGAGCAGATTGAAATCTTGCACATAAACCTACAAAGAAAGGTGATGTCCGCCTCGCTTTGTGAGATGAGCAATGATCCAATAAGTGCTCAGATTTTGTTTGATCTACGACTTGCCATCCGCATCCACGTCCATTTTGATGATGTATTCATTGGTATTTTCACGTAAGACTTCTCTTCCATACCAAATTTTTCATTAAATCTCTGGTGTATTTTGTTTGACTTATGAAGGTTCCATCCTTCACTGTTTCACTTGGAGTCCAAGGAAGAATGTCACTCTCCCATCATGCTCATTTCAAATTTGCTTTGCATGAGGTTTGAAAATTTTTCACATAGCTCTTTGTTTGTGGATCCAAAAATGATGTCATCCACATATATTTGAACAAGCGCATATACTCTTCTTGTCTTGAATTAAGAAGAGTGTTCTATCTACTTTTCCTTTTGTGAATCCATTCTCGCTTAGGAATTGTGACAAAGTATCAAACCATGCTCTGGGTGCATGTTTCAATCCATACAGAGCTTTCTTGAGTTTGTATATCTTATCTACAAGAGTCTTCTGCTCAAATCCTGGAGGTTGTTCAAAATACACTTCTTCTTCCAATAAACCATTTAGGAATGCACTTTTTACATCCATTTGATATACAATGAAATTCTTGTGAGTCGTATAGGCAAGAAACATCCTTATAGCTTCCAATCTTGCTACAGGGGCAAATGTTTCATCAAAATCTATTCCTTCTTCTTGCAATATCCTTTGGCTACTAATCTTGCTTTGTTTCTTACCACGTAACCTTCCTCGTTCATCTTATTTAAACACCCATTTAGTGCCAATAACATTTTTGATGAGTGGTCTTTGAACTAATTCCCATACTTTATTTCTTTCAAACTGATTGATTCTTCTTGCATAGCTTGAATCCAATATGTGTCATCTAATGCTTGTGACACATCTTTGGGCTCTATTTGTGAGATGAAGCATGTGAACATAGCTTCTTGTTGAGTTACGATCTTGTTTTGACACCTTCTCTTATATCTCCAATGACAAGTTCGTGGATGGTCTCTCGGCCATCTTACATCGAGTTGGAGTAAGTTAGCCGATTCGATCGTCTTGCACTGTGTTGCTTTGTGATCGCTCTCTCGTAATCACTTAGCCGCAAATTTTCCAACTATTTTTGAGATTCAGTTATCTCATCTTCTTCGAGTTTACAATTCCGCTTTCGGCTTGAAAGATAGGGACTCTTCGCATGGTTGGTTGATTTGGCTTGTCGATTGATTCTTCTATGTTTCTCCATTAACATTTGGTTCATCGAACACCACATGAATGGATTCCTCTCGTAACCATAGTCCTCTTGTTGAGTATTCTCAGGCTTTGCTTTGATTGAGTATCCCAAGAAAATACCTTCATCGACTTTAGCATCAAACGCCTTTAGATTATCTTTGCCATTGTTATGGATGAAGCATTTACATCCAAATATTCAAAATATGCAACATTAGGTTTTCTCCCCGTCCAAATCTCATAAGAGTCTTTGTCACCGTCTGCTTTATCATGCATCTATTTTAAGTGTAGCTTTCTTTGTGTTTATTGCTTCACCCAAAACCTTTTTGGTAACCCCGTCAATGCCTAACATAGTCCTTGTCCGCTTTTTGAGAGTTCTATTCCTTCTTTCTCGCAACTCCATTCTCATTGTGGAGTCCTTGCTGCAGATAGTTCATGACCAATACCATTTTCAATACAATATCATGAGTTATTATTCCATTGACAAACTCGGTTCCTTCCTCGTCCGATCTTATTTTGATAATGGTTTGGCTCTTCTCATTTTGAATTCTCTTCATCGATTGTGGTAGTTTTAGAGAGTTTCTTTCTTCTTACACATGAATATTATCCATGTATCTCTTGAGTAGTCATCTACTACCACCAAGGTATATTTCTTCCCACTTATGCTAGCAGTTCCACTGGGCCAAATAGAACCATATGTAGTAGGTGCGATATCCTTGTTGAAGCCGGGCCAGTCTTTTCTTTGAATGATGATTTGATTTGTTTTCCTTCGACATCGTCACATATACTTTCCTTCTTGTATACTGAGTCCGGAAGTCCTTCCACGAGATTACTTCTTGCAAGCTTGTTAATCGTTTTGAAATTCAGGTGACTAAGCTTTTTTGTGCCACGACCAACTTGATTCAAATTTGTGCTTTTTGCTAATAAACAGTCTTTGGGTGTTTGCGATTGACCAATCCATGACATACATGTTCTTATGTCCTCGCATCCTTGCAACACAACTTCATTCGATTCAAAGATCCTTGATTTGGCATATACCCATGTTAAATCCAACATTATAACCCTTGTCACGAGTTGGGCATGCTTAGCAAATTGAAGTTGAGTCCTTCAACATATGCAACGTCCTGTGATTTCTAATCCATTTTTCTTGATGGATCCAATGCCTTTTATTTCTCCCGAGCTTCATTTCCTCCAAATATGACTTTTGCTCCTTTGACTTCCTTGAATTTTGACAGATTTTTCTTATTTCTGTCATGTGTCCGGGAATGCACCACTATCCATGTACCAGGTTCCTTGACACTCACTGCTCCTTGAACCCGCAATCAAGGAATTTAAGTTTTAGGTACCTATACTTGCCTGGGTCCTGAGGGGTTAGAATTGTAAGATGATCCAACCAACTTATAGCCAAATGATTTGACTCTAAGGGGTTGCCATCTATCGCCATAATCATAATTAATCTTGGAAAATTGCTTGGGGATTCTAGTTCATACAAATCCCCCTTTTGTCCTCAGATGCAACAGATATGTGTTCTAGCAATTGCCTTCTATGGGTAGTTGTGATATTTCTGAGTGTAGTGCCTAGGTGCATGTGTGTGCTGATGAAAGCTCTTATACTTTTGGAATGGCCTTTGCTGAGTTCTAGGCCTTTGCCATTTGGGCTTATATTCCGTAAGTCTATTCTGATAGTTCACATCATTCCAATCAGCTTGGCTTGGATATTTTCTACCATTCCCATCATATGTATTTCTTTTATAGATTTTCTGGGGTTTTTGGTAGCTTTGTTTCTTCTTTACAAAGTATTTTATGTTTGGAGTTTGCTGAGGAACTCGACTGAATTTCTTCTCAGCTGTCCTTTCAGTGCACTCAACTGGCCGCTTTTCCTTTTCCTTTATAACCAAGGCCAGCTTTGCTTGTAATTGTGCTTTTGATTAAGTGTGTGTGCATTATTTGAGTTTTGGATTTTTGAGATACTTCATTGCTTGAAGATCCCTTTTCCAAATTCACTCTTGAGCCCGACATAGCATAAGAGAATTAAATCCTAAGCCTGTCTTGTCTCCACATTCTCTTTGACTCATAATAAGATCATCCAATGATTTAGATGCCTTAGTAAATGAGGCAATCACATTTTTGAGGTCATTTTCCCTCTTTTCTATAGCAGCTATTTCTGCTAATAACTTTGCATTCCCGTCTTTAAACTTCCATTCTCATCACTATTTGACTTGTAGAGTACTCAACTCTTTAGTCACCGTAAGTTTTTGCTCTTGAGTAGACTTGTTTTCCTCATTTAGTAGTGTGTGTGAGGATTTAATGTGTTCAAAATCTTTCATCATTTTGCCTAATGAATCATAAAGATCAGCTGGGTGATGAAGTGTGTGTGTCATGATCACTATCACTAGAATTTGAGTTTGATGAGTTAGAGTGTACCTCATCTTCTTGGTCGGAGTTGATCTTGTTCGGCCATCAAATGACAGGCTTCTTCTTCGCAGTCACTTGAGTAGTCCGCTTCATCGCTTCTCTCGAATCACCGTGGTTTTGACCAGCCGTCTCAGCCCGTCTCTGAGCCAACATTGCCTTTCTCTTTTCTTGTCTCCTTTCTCTCAAGACCTTTCTTTCTTCTTCATTCCTGTATTTGTTGACTACAGGATATGGGCAAATAATGGCATAGTGACCTGGTTGCCTACGCCAAAGATAAATATTCAACCTTTTGATCACTCTTTCCATTCTTGGATTGTCATTCTTTGATATTCACTTTTTGATGATATGTTCTTTTGGTTGGCCTATCTTCTCTTGACTTGGAAGGAGCCGAGTGTCTTTTGGAGGATTCGCCTTGCGCTTTCTTGTAGTTCTTATTGAAGAACTTGTTGAACCTTTTTACTAGTAGGCTATTTCTTCTTGTCAATGACTTCTTTGACCTCGGCCTCTCTTCCCATCTTTAACAATTAGAGCAAGCTGCTTTTTGGGGTACAAAATGCCTCTTCCGATCTTTTCTTCTCACCAAACTCGTAGGCTTTAAGGTCTCCGAGAATAGTTCATGGTTGGATGTCTTTGATAGGTCCATGGAATGTCTTAGTTCCATGACCTTCATTTGCCATTCACCGAAGACTTTTAGATCTTCATACACATTTCCTTTTGTGTATATTCTTTTTCCAAGTCTTTGATGTTCGTTGGTGATTTCTCGTGAATCGAGCATCCAGCTTGATCTATGTTCTCTCCCGAGATCATTTTGAAGTTCTCAAATTTCTCTCGACACCACCGATAATTTGTTTTCTTTTGATTTGCTTTCCGAGCCCGCACAAATCAATGTTAGCTTGTCCCGATTTCTTAAAGCCGCTTGCATGATTTGACTTTGTTGAACATGGCTTTGTCCAGGGTTTTGTAAAGAATGTCCTTGGCCACATTGTCCAAGTTATATCTTTTTCTCGTCATCATTTGTCCATTCAACTCTTGGTTTTTCGATCATAGGTGGTCCGGGAGCTATATCCTCTTCACCTTCACCGCAGCTCTTCTTCTTACCGTGTTCACTTTTAAGATTTGCGTGGCCCATCCTCTATCACTATCCACATCTCATCATATAATGTTGATAGATGAGCACATACGAATTTTCCAATCATCAAATTCTTCAATTGTGAACATAGGGATGCATGTCAAATTTGCTTCCATGATAATAAATTTTAATGATAAAAGGAGTTTTGAAAATTTGAGTACTAAAGCGTACTTTGAAAAGTTTGGAGATCTAGTTCAAGAACTGCGGAAGGCTCAATGAACCAACCGCCTCCGATACCACTTGTAGGTCCCAAGGGGTGTGAGTGTAAGGTTTAGAAAGGGGTTGAATAAACCTTACCAAATTTTCGATTTAGTCCTTTTAAAAAGTTCGTGAGTTGATACTACACAAATTGCCTCCTGGTAGACAAAACAATTTAGTTAATCAAGAGAGTTAGTCACCAAATGCACTGATCGAGCCGCTGATAGAATAACTCAAATTGCTTAAGACCGAATTAGCTCAACTCGTGGTTTGTTTTTAGCCGAAGACTTAACACCCTTAAGTTTGGTTTAGTAGAGATTTAAAGCTTGATTTAGTACTTAGAAATTATCTAATGGATAGAAAATATGTCACAGAATTAAACAAATATGATGCAGAATTTAAGTCTTTGAAATGTAAATGACACAAGAGTTTTTATAGAGGTTCAAGATGGGGTAATTCTTCTACTCCTCTTCTCCAACTCCCTGGAGGAATCCACTAGGTATTGATCAAGATACAAAGTGGTAATGTCCAGGATACAAGTCTTGATCACACAACCGACTTGATCCTTTGGGACTCGATCTGAGACGCCTTGATCACTCACCGGCTTCTCGACGACTCAGGCTTCTTCACAGGCAAATTGCCTTGCTACTACATGACCCACTTGCTTAAGCTCTTTGGATTTGATCACGAAGCCCTCCAAAAGCTCAAGACTTGGTTCAACCTTGAACCTTTCTACAATCCTTCGTGGAATGTAGACCCCGATTCTTCAAGCATTTCCTCTTCAACCGATTGAAGTTATCTTTCCTTCACAATTGAGTGTTGGATTGATGTTCTTCGTAGTGTAGGCTTGAGGATTGAGCGTTTAATAACTTGAGAATATTTCAGTTACAAAATGTTTCTTTCGCTTGTATGGTCAAGGTAACTTTTTGTAACCTACGCAACCTTTTCTCGTAGTTATTCCTGAGGCTTTTATAGTGATCTTTCAAAAATCACCCGTGAAGAGATAGCTTATTTTTGAAAGTCACTTGTGGACGCTGGCTTGTCTTGTTGCGAGTCCTTGAATTTGCCACTTCCCTCGTATGAGATGTTCTTCACTTTTCGAGTTCCGACACGGTGTAGTGCTTCCTATCGTTTATTCCTTTTGCACGCTTCTGGGACTGAGCACTTCGAGAAAATAGCATGGAGATATTACTTGTTTAAGTAATTCTCTTGATTTCTCGTACCACGGATCTCTTTCGATTATCTCGACTGACCGCATTTCATTGCTTTCCCCAGGTGACTTAGAGTTTCCAATCATCGATGACTCTCCGGCCACTTTGACTTGAGACTTGGCTATATTTGGTCGACTGATCGATACTTCATTCAACGCATCTCACCGCTCCTTCGCCGAGTCCCTGTCTTCTCTTTCTTTGCCATACTCACTGCCTTACAAATGAGTCTTCCTTCTAGCCTTGATTGTCTTCTAAGATGTTTAGTCATAGCCGACTTAACTCACTTGACCCGATTTTATTTATTACAATGCGGTTTTTACGACAAAGAATGGGGTGCCAACTTCCTATTCTAAGTTTTACATGGCATTCATCAAAATCTAAACAATAAATTTCCCAACAGCTGAGTTATTCCATCAACAGCTCAGTTGAGTCTGTTGAGCGACTAACTCTACTGATTAACTAAATTGGTCAGTCACCAAGGACACAACTCGTAGTATCAACTCTGAACTTTAAAAAGGACTAAATCGAAAAGTTTGTAAGGTTTATTCAACCCCCCCTTCTAAACCTTACACTCACACCCCTTGGGACCTACAAGTGGTATCAGAGCGGTTGGTTCATTGAGCCTTCCAGACCGTTACCGAACTAGATCTCCAAATTTTTCAAAGTCTATTTTAGTACTTAAGTTTTCAAAACTCCTTTTATCATTAAAAGTTATCATCATGGAAGCAAATTTGACACGCATCCCTATGTTCACAATTGAAGAATTTGATGATTGGAAAATTCGTGATGCATGTGCTCATTTATCAAAGATTACATGATGAGATGTGGATAGTGATAGAGGATGGGCCACCGCAAATTTTAAAAGTGAACACAAATGTAAGAAGAGCCATGCATTAAGGTGAAGAGGATGTAGCTCCCGCACCGGACCTATGATTGAAAAACCAAGAGTCGAATGAACAAATGATGATCAAAAAGATATAACTTGACAATGTGGCCAAGGACATTCTTTACAAAACCTCGACAAAGCCATGTTCAACAAATTCAAATCATGCAAAACGGCTAAAGAAATTTGGGACAAGCTAACATTGATTTGTGAAGGCTCGAGCAAATCAAAGAAAACAAATTATCAAAGGTCGTACAGAAATTTGAGAATTTCAAAATGATCTCGAGAGAGAACCCGGATCAACTGGATGCTCGATTCACGAAATCACCAACGAGCTATCAAGACTTGGAAAAGAATATACACGTAAGAAATGTGTATGAAGATCCTAAAAAGTCTTCCAAATGAATGGGAAATGAAGGTCATGGCACTAAGACATTCCATGGACCTATTGAAGACATCCAACCATGTACTATTCTCGGACCTCAAAGCCTACGAATTTGAGTTGAGAAGAAAGACCAGGAAAAGACAGGTTGTACCCAAAACAAATTGCTCTAATTGTTGACGGAAAGAGAGCGAGGTCAAAGTCATCGACCAAGAAGAAATAGCCCTACTCGGGTCAAAAGGTTCAACAAGTTCTTCAATAAGAACTACAAGATAGGCAAGGGCGAATCCTCCGTAAGACACTCGGCTCCTCCAAGTCAAGAGAAGATAGCCAACCAAGAGAATGGATCATCAAAAAGTCAATATCAAAGTGGTCGACAATCCAAGAATGGAAAGAGCGATCAAAAGGTTGAATATCTATGCTGAACAGAGGCAACCAGGTCACTAAGCCATTAATCGCCCATATCCTCGTAGTCAACAAATACGAGGAATGAAGAAGAAAGAAAGGTCTTGAGAAAGAGAAAGAAAAGAAAAAGGCAATGTTGGTTGCAGAGACTCACCGAGACAACCAAGTCAAAAGACATACCGAGCCGAGAGTAGTGGCCGACTACCTCAAGTGACTCAAGAAGAAGCCCTAACTGTTTGATGGCCAAGGAACAAGATCAACTCGACCAAGAAGATGAGGTACACTCTAACTCATCAAACTCGATTCTAGTGATAGTGATCGATGACACACACACTTCATCACCCACTGATCTTTATGATTCATTAGCAAAATGATGAAAGATTTTGAACACATTAAATCCTCACACACACTACTAAATGAGAGGAAAAAAGTCTACTCAAGAGCCAAAACTTACACCAAGCAAGGAGTTAGTACTCTAAGTCAAATAGCCGATGAGAATGAAAGTTTAAAGACTGAAAATGCAAAGTTATTAGCAGAAATAGCTTCTATAGAAAAGAGGAAAATGACCTCAAAATGTGATTGCCTCATTTACTAAGGCATCTAAATCATTGGATGATCTTATTATGAGTCAAAGAGAATGTGGAGACAAGACAAGCTTTTAGGATTTAATTCCACTATGCTATGTCAGGCTCCAAGAGTGATTTTGGAAAAAGGATCTTCAAGCAATGAAGTATCTCAAAAATCCAAAACTCCAAATGGTGCACACATTTAATCCAAAGCACAATTACAAGCAAACTCGGCCTTGGTTATAAAGGAAAAGGAAAATGAAACGATTGAGTGCGTTGAAAGGACATACCGAGAAGAAATTCAAATAGTTCCTTAGCAAACTCAAACAAAATACTCAGAAAGAAGAAACAGAGCTACCAAAAATCCTTAAAATCTATAAAGGAAACACATATGATGGGAATGGTAGAAAATATCCAAGCCAAGTCGATTGAATGATGTGAACTATCAAAAAACCTATGGAATATAAGCCCCAAATGGCAAAGGCCCGTAACTCAAGAAAGGCCATTCCAAAGGTATAAGAGCTTTCATCAAAGACACATATGCACCTAGGCACTACACTCGGAGACATCACAACTACCCAAAGAAGGCAGCTGCTAGAACACATATACAGCATACGACAAAAGAGACAGTTGTATGAACCTAATCCCCAAGCAATTTGCCAAACTTAATTATGATTATGGCAATCGATAGATGGCAACCCCTTAGAGTCAAATCATTTGGCTTTAGGTTGGTTGGATCATCTTACAATTCTAACCCCTCAGACCTGCATAAGTATGGGTACCTAAAACTTAAATTCCTTGATTGCAGGTTCAAGAACAATGAAAAGCAAGGAACCTGGTACATGGATAGTGGCTGCTTCCCATACGTGACAGAAACAAGAAAACTCACAAACTTCAAAGGAAGTCAAAGGAGCAAAAGTCATACTTGGAGGAAATGAAGCTCGAGGGAGAAATAAGAGGCATTGGATCCATCAAGAAAAATGGATTAGAAATCACGATGTTGCATATGTTGAAGGACTCAACTTCAACTTGCTAAGCATTAGCCAACTCGCGACAAGGGTTATAATGTTGGATTTAACATGGGTATATGCCAAATCAAGGATGCTTTGAATCGAATGAAGTTGTGTTGCAAGGATACGCAAAAAGAACATGTATGTCGTGGATTGGTCAATCGCAACACCCAAAGACTGCCTATTAGCAAAGAGCACAATCAATCAAGTTGGTTGTGGCACAAAAAGCCGAGTCACCCGAATTTCAAAACGATTAACAAGTTGCCGGTATAATCTTGTGGAAGGACTTCCAGACTCGAGATACAAGAAGGAGAGTATATGTGACGCATGTCGAAGGGGAAAACAAATCAAATCATCATTCAAAGAAAAGACTCGCCCATCTTCAACAAGAATATTGCATCCGCTACATATGGATCTATTTGGCCCAGTGGAACCAGCTAGCATAAGTGGAAATAAATACACCTTAGTGGTAGTAGATGACTACTCAAGATATACATGGACAATATTCATGTGTAAGAAGAAAGAAACTCTACAGAAACTGCCACAGTTGATGAAGAAAATTCAAAATGAGAAGAGCCAAACCATTATCAAAATAAGATCAAACAGAGGAACTGAGTTTGTCAATGGAATAATAACTCAGTATTGTATTGAAAATGGCATTGGTCATGAACTATCTGCAGCAAGGACTCCACATTAGAATGGAGTTGCAGAAAGAAGGAATAGAACAGACAGCTGACAAAGACTCCTTATGAGATTTGGACAGGGAGAAAACCTAATGTTGCATATTTTAGAATATTTGGATGTAAATGCTTCATCCATAACAATGGAAAAGATAATCTAAAGGTGTTTGATGCTAAAGCTGATGAAGGTATCTTCTTGGGATACTCACCGAAGCAAAGCCTCTGAGTACTCAACAAGAGGACTATGGTTACGAGGAATCCATTCATGTGGTGTTCGATGAACCAAATGTTAATGGAGAAGACATTGAAGAATCAACTGATAAGCTAAATCAACCAACCGTGCAGAAGAATCCCTATGCGTCAAGTCAAGAAAATCGAATTATAAACTCGGATGAAGATGAGATAGTGAATCTCAAAAACAATGAAAATTTGCGGCTAAGTGATTACGAGAGAGTCGATCAAAGCAACACACCGCAAGACGATCAAATCCGGCTAACTTACTCCAACTCTTGATGTAAGATGGTTGAGAGACCATCCACGAACTTGTCATTGGAGATATAAGAGAAGGTGTCAAACAAGATCCATAACTCAACAAGAAGCTATGTTCACATGCTTCATCTCACAAATAGAGCCCAAAGATGTGTCACAAGCATTAGATGACACACATTGATTCAAGCTATGCAAGAAGAATCTGAATCGGTTTGAAAGAAATAAAGTATGGGAATTAGTTCAAAGACCCACCCATCAAAATGTTATTGGCACTAAATGGGTGTTCGTAAATAAGATGAACGAGGAAGGTTACGTGGTAAGAAACAAAGCAAGATTAGTAGCCAAAGGATATTTCCAAGAAGAAGGGATAGATTTTGATGAAGATTTGCCCCCGTAGCAAGATTGGAAGCTATAAGGATGTTTCTTGCCTATGCACTCACAAGAATTTTTTTCGTATATCGATGGATGTAAAAGCGCATTCCTAAATGGTTTATTGGAAGAAAAAGTGTATGTTGAACAACCTCCAGGATTTGAGCAGAAGACTCTTGGAGATAAGGTATATAAACTCAAGAAAGCTATATATGGATTGAAACAGTACCGGAGCATGGTATGATACTTTGTCACAATTCCTAACTCGAGAATAGATTCACAAAAGGAAAAGTAGATAGAACACTTTTCGTAATTCAAGACAAGAAGAGTATACTACTTGTTCAAATATATGTGGATGACATCATTTTTGGATCCACAAACAAAGAGTCATGTGATAAATTCTCAAACCTCATGCAAAGCAAGTTCGAAATGAGCATGATGGGAGAGCTGACATTCTTCCTTGTACTCCAAGTGAAACAACCGAAGGATGGAACCTTCATAAGTCAAATAAAATACACCGAGATTTAGTGAAAAATTTGGTATGGAAGAGAAGTCTTCTCGTGAAAATACCAATGAATACATCGGTCAAAATGGACATGGATGCAGATGGCAAGTCAGTAGATCAAACAAGATCTGAGCACTTATTGGATCATTGCTCTATCTCACAAAGAAGCGGGTGCCGTACATCACCTTTGCTCAGTAGGTGTATGTGCAAGATTTCAATCTGCTCCAAAAGAGAGCCATATGACAAAGAATAAGAGGATCTTGAGATACTTGAAAGGAAGCCAAGAAGTTGGCTTATGGTATCCAAAGGAAGATGGATTCAAGCTAATTGGCTATTCGTGACTCGACTATCTTTGATGCGAGTTGACAGAAAAGCACCTCAGGCACATGTCAAATGCTTGAAACAGGCTGATTTCCTGGTTTAGCAGAAGCAAAATTCAATAGTCACCTCTACAAAAGAAGGCGGGAATACATAGTTGCGGGCACTGTCAGTGCCAAGTCCTATGGATGAGACAAAGAAATGAGAGACTATGAAGTTGAAGAAAAGGAAATTCCAATCATGTGTGATAACACAAGTGCAATTGCAATCACTCAAAATCTGTGTTGCACTCAAGAACAAAGCATATCGATGTCGATATCACTTCATAAGAGATCATGTTGAAAAGAAGGACATTACTTGAGTATATTTCAACTAATAAACAAATATGACATATTCACAAAACCATTATGTGAGTCAAGATTTGAAGAACTCAAGCATGAGTTAGGATTAATTAAGCCGAGCCGACACTCGGAAGAATCAAAGAAAAGAAATGAAACACAAAAGGGAAAAAGAGTCAACTCTCAAATCAATAAGTAAATCACCAGATATCGAAAAGACAATGACTATCTGAATCACCGACAAACAGTCACTAAGAGAACTGTGAGAAGAAGAGTTAAATCAGTTGAGGGGAAAGCTGAGTCATTTATGATCAAAGTGACAAAAACGCAGTCGTTTTTACTAAGCGGGAATGTTTTTAAGAATTACGTCAACAAAATTATGACGCGTGTACAGAAAAAAGCCGCACACCAAGCTTATGATTGGATATAAATGTTTGCCGCATTAAATACGAGACATTAAATGCTAAATCGGCGTGCAAGATCTAAGCCGTTGATTTCGATCACATTTCAAAAACCACCCGCGCGTCCTTTCATAAACCATACTTAAAAGTTTTTTTTCGTTTCTTTCTCACATTACCAAAACTGTTCATTTCTCTCAGAAGCAAAGGCAAAACTCTCTCAAAACCCTATCTATCTTCAAATCAACTTCTAAGTTTCCTTCGGTGAAATCCTGAAAAATGGCATCAACCTATGATTTTGTCAAGCTAGGAAAGCAAATCCACACAGGGTCTACTGTGGATTTCGAGGGCATGGTCAAACAGGGGTCCGATGACTCCCTCGAAACATCCGGGCTAAAACCATTCCTAACATGGAGTTCTCAATGACCTTTGTGGAGGAGGTTGCACAGTTCTACGTGAACACTGAGATTCACGATGAGGGGATCAAATCCTCTGTTCACGGAAAGGAGTTCATCATCTCTGCCAAGGATTTGGCAAAACACCGCCACTACCTAATGGCGGAAGGAGCATCGAAATCAATGAAGGCGATGTAGACACTGGTTCTTTGCGCTGGAGGAAGTAGCCAAGTCCGACTATGCTTTGCTAAAATAGTCTACACACCAATAAGAGGTCGCCAAGGAGGACTACCACAAACCTGTTGGACATAGTTGCCAAATGCATAGACATCAAATTTGGACTTTGACCAACCGTCCAAGCAAAGTTGATCGTAATGGCCGCGATCATTGAAGAAAGGAAAATAAATCTGGGCCGAGTTTGTCTTCACAAAGCAGATCTCCGCGAGAATGTAGGAACAAATCCTTCAAGGAGAATGGTACATTTGGAGGATCCCCGGGATATGGTCAGTGATCGGTCGATCGATGGAGGTCAAAGGAGTCCCTCTTAGACATGGAAAAGCGTTCCATGTAAACAAGAGGATGTTCGGATCAAACCTCTCCGGCGCACGAAGAGAGCCTACGCCAAGAGAGCCGACACGAGTTGGGGGAATCACCACCACAAGATACAAATGGTGCCTCCTCTCCACCAAAGAAGAAGGCTGCCCTGCAAGCTAAGAAGATCAAATGCTTCTCCGCAAAGAAAGAAAAACAAATCGCTCCTGCCCGCAGCTCGAGTCACCCGCCCCGTAGCCGTGTCTCCGCCTCAAAGAAGTGCCGGTCGAGAAGGACTCTCAAATACCTTCTCCGATCGTCAAAAAGAGGAGAAAGCGATAAGCCAAGACGGCCGACTCCTCCGAAGAAAACACCAAGACCCCCGCCGCCAAGACTCGAAGAAACTCTCTCCAACCGTAAATCCCTGCGTGAACTAAGAGACGAAGAAGAATCATCAAGCGCTCCGAGCTTGAAAAACCTACCGAGTCGCCCACTCAATCAAGCGTCGAGATCGGAGATCTGGGAGAAGTAGAGTCTCCAGGATATTATTGATGAAACAATAAGTCTCAAGGTGATCGATGAGAGCAAATCAAGACACAAATTAGTTCGACAATTTGAGACACAAGAAGAAGCCGAGAAAGCGCACTCGCTGTTGACAGATCGTATCCCCTCCCCGCAAATGACGCACCGAATGATATGGAGCACCGAGCTTGCTACCTTCTATCCCCGAGCACGAGGAAGGCGATAGAGATGATAGTGATGTGATGATCCTATCCCCACCTTATCCGGACATCCAAAATCGCCTGCGAGTGGAGGAAGTGGAAATTGAGTCGATCAAGGGAACAGTTCCAACGGCTCGAATTTATAGAAGAGGAAGAGAATCAATGAACTTTCTTGAACTTTCAAAGGAACGGCCTGAATTTATAGAAGAGGCAGAGGAAGCCGAGGCACGTGAGAAGGCCAAAGATCTCGCCTATCACCGCACCACGAACACACACATCATCTCCTTGATGTCTTATCAAACATGATGAGGATCGGACCTGCGCTTGCGCCGTAAGAAATGCAAATGCAAATCGGCGAGGCATTGCACGAATCTAGAATCCTTCACGAGCAAAAATTGATGGAGGACCAGAGAGTCCTCCAAAACACACTGAAATAGATCCAATGGGAGTGGTGCGGCAAATCGCCATCGTTGTTCTTGCCGCCACCACTTCCCCATCTCACTCGGAAAGAAGGAAATAAGGGAAATGGCGATGAAACGGGATAGTGGGGACCCAAATGAGCCAACCCCTATTGAAGTTGTCTTACCACCTACCCCAACTACGAACACTCGAGAAACAACCGGGAGTTTGGAGACGAGTGACCCCATTCCAAGTCACTCACCGGTGTGCCGGTTGAGGGGGAAACTCCCTCCACCGCGGCAAAGGTCGGAGGATGTCGCAGATGACTCCACAACGAATCTGGGAGGCGAAGTGGAGAAAGAACAAACAAAAGTACACAGCAAGTTGTCATCAACGGCTCGATAGCTGAGATTGTCTCGGCCCGAGGTGCCAATTGCTCGAAGGCTAATGACGCCGATGCAATCGAGGCACATGAAGGAATGCCTTCTGTGAGTTAACACTGGGGCGATGAAAGTGCAATCCATGTTTGATACATGTTTTTATCTTAATTTTGATGATTTTATTTTGTCACCAAAACAATGCTTTTAAAGGTTGTCCAAATACTCCTAAATGATTTAAAATGGTTTTAATATTTTCCTGAGTATTTCCTCAAGTTTATTTTTGATAATAATGGACAACACTTTTAATGATTTTATATCAATGGATTTTTCACTCCTAAACAAGGTTCCTAAATGTTGTCTAAATACTCTCGATTGGTTTAAAATGTTTTTACTAAATTTTCGAGTATTTCTTGGGTTTTATTTTCGACAAAAATTGGACAACATTTCATCGCTCGTGTCGACCGGTCGCCTATAGGGCAACTTTGTACAAGATGTTTTTAGAAACAAAAAAATGAGACGGAAGGAAAAACAAGCGGTCGACGGCCGCTTCGGCGCGACGGCCGGTCGACCGTCGGCCGTCGCCAATGGCCGACCGGTACTGCAAGTTTCACGTTGAAACAGAACACTTGATCTTTGCAAAATCCATGAGGGGACCGGTTGGGGTGATGGTCGACGGCCGAGGTAGACGCGTCGACGGCCGCCTGTGTTATTTTTGTTGTGTATTCTTCCAACGCTATTTCGCATGCGACGGTCGCTCTATCTTTTGACAAACAAATTTCGACCGTTTGACAATGGACACATTTCCTTAAATTGTGGGATTGATTTCTAACAGCTATATTCTTGATTTTAATTGTATTTTTCTGTAGATTTTCAATCCCCAAGAGGAGCCTATGCTTGATCAATCATCTCCTATAAATAGAGGAAGTTTTGGAGCAACCAAAAACAACAATTGAGATACAACACAACAAGATACTCTTCAAGCAAACACTTGGTCTTTCATTGTTATTATTCTTGTTGTAAATTTGCCTAGCTTATCACTTTCACATCTTTGAGGTCTAGGCTATTCTTGATTACACTTCGCACTCAAATTGTAATATTCATTATTGAGTTGTAATCTTGATTTTTCGGTTATCATTCAAACACAAGATATCCTTGTGAGTGTTCTTGTGGTAAGAACACACTTGGATGATCTAGGTGATAGGTGAAGAAGATTGTGGTAATCTTCTTATTGAGGTGTTGAAGAATTTGGTATTCTTCAAGGTTGAAGATTGTGGTAATCTTCACAAGGTGTCGTTGAAGGAAGATTGTGGTAATCTTCAAAGGAGATTGTGGTAATCTCCAAAGGTGGTGTTGAAGAAGAGTGTGGTGCTCTTCAAGGTGTTGTAAGTTGAATTTGTATTAATTTTGGTAATTAATAAAATTCTTTTTCTTTTCGAAATCCATCCCTGATATACTTTGGGTGGTAGAGGATTAGGCCCTGGTGGGTTGAACCTCTTTAAATCGACGTGTGTTGTTTATATTCCGCACCTTTATTATTGTATTTGAGCATCCGGTTTAAAAAGAGGGCGAAATCGAAAAGATGGAGATAATCTATTCACCCCCCCTCTAGATTATCGTAGCCGCTTGGACTTACAAGTGGTATCAAAGCCAAACTCTTTGGCAAGCTCGTTTCACATCACGAGTGAAGAGAAACGATCGACGGCTACGAACGAAGCTCATCTATCCTAAGACCTCCACCACCAAGCCACCACTATTTGATTCCAAGAATTTTAATTTTTGGAAAGAAAGAATGGAATGCTATCTACAAGGTTGCGGGTTCGACATTTGGAACACCGTCATTAATGGAGAATCCATTCCGACGAAAGATACACCATACACCTCAAAAGGCTTCAAAAAGCTCAATGATGAAGAAAAGAAAATAATCTCCTTAAACGGTAAGGCTTTAAATATTTTGTATTGTTCATTTACTAATTTAGAATATGAACATATTATAGGAATAAAGTCGGCACATGAAGTATGGCAAAAATTAGAAGCCATCTATGGAGTATTTGCAAATGAAAGGAGTCAAACAAAAGCATCTACTTCTCAAGATCATACAAGCTCAAATCTAAGGAATAAGCCTCCTACAACTTCCAATTATGAATAAGTTGAATATTGTTTTATGGGCATCAATGAAGAAAATGAGGTATGTCTTAAACCCTCTACTTCCTATGATATTGTCATTCAAAATGATTATAGTGATTTACAAAATGATTATGATGAACTTCAAAATGAATTCCAAAGCTTACTTGTTAGATACAAAAATTTGAAAAAGGAATTCAATATTTTGAAAAATGATAAGGATAGTTTATTTACTTCTTATGAATCACTATCATGTGCTCACACCACCACACTTGACAAGGTTAGAAACCTTGAAAAAGAAAATAGTACTCTTGTTGAGAATATTGATTGCATGAAAAAGGATTTATTAAAATCCAACTTGAGTACCAATAAAATGTCCAATATTGTTGATATTCATAAGTGTGATAAAGGACTTGATCATAAGCCTAATGTTGTTAATCATATGAAAAAGGATCAAGTCACTATGCATATTGGTCATTATGCTTCTAGAATTATTACTTGTTTTTATTGTGGCAAAAAGGGTCATACGGCTAATTCTTGTCGGGTTAGAAATAGCTCTAAATATTGTTGGAGACCTAAAAGTCTCAAAGCTAATCTTAAAGGACCCAAACACATGAGGGTATCACAAAACAATGTGCTATTAGGTACCCGGCAAAGCAAAAATCGGAGAAAATTCATACCACCAAGAAAACATCAAATGAACGTTTCATTTGATCAAAGAAGGAGAAACTACTCTCAACAAAGCCAATTTCCAAGAAGAGCATATAATCAAAAATGGGAAGAACACAATCCTTGGAAATGGCAAAGACATCATCAACAAGATGATTTTCAAAGAAGAAGAAACCATCAACCATGGGAAGGTAACCAAACTTGGAGATGGAGAAGTCATCATCAACAAAGTGACTTCTCAATGGGAAGATATCATCAACAATGGGAAAGACACAACCCATGGAAACGGCGTAATTGGTAAACCGTATCTCCCCATTTGTATATGCATTTTATTTTTAAATCTATGCATACTTTTAATTGTGTCTTAATTGCAAAATGAATCTTCAAGTATTTATTTTTAATATAGGTCTCTTATATATTTATGAGTTTCAAATTTTTTAAAAAAGAGACCTTGCATGATTTTCTAAAACTCTTGAGCATTTTATTAGACTTATGTGGCTTATTATCTCTTATGAAATCTTATAGCATAAGCTCTTTTGATATCTCATATTACTTGCCTACACTTGTATTTTCTATGCAAATGTTGTCTAAGAATTGTGTAGGATACATATTTCATACTCATTGGCTATTACGTCATCAAGGTTCTTAAACCATCGAGGTATGTCTACTCGTATTTTTCTTTAAACTCGATTTTATGCTTATGCACATATCTTTCAAGATATTTCATTTTGATCCCTTAAGTGCCCCTAATTGATCTTGCAAATATTTTCTTTTTAAGGCACTACTTGTTTAGTCTCGTTTTTATCGGTTATATGTTTTCCCGAAACCCATATTTGTTGGACATAGTCCAAACTTATATTTTTGCAAAGTTTTAAAACTTTTGGGGTGAAAAATCGAATTTTGGAAAACTCTGGGAGAAAGAAAAATCACCTGGGACGGTCAAAGCGGGCGACCAAGTCGCTTGCACATCGACCCGGTCGCTCCCTACCTCGGCCGGTGGCCGCCTGGCCAATTTTTCGTGTTTTAAACGTTACATCCTCAACTCTCAAACAGACTCTAAAAATCATCCCCAAACCCTATTGTGCGAAAACCATCCCATTTCTTCTACTATCTTCAATTCTTCATCAATCCTTGAAATTTTTCTTGCTAATTCACTTCTTTTGCAAGAACTTCACATATATGGCACCTCCAAGAAATTCTACCGGAACGAAATCCTCAAAAGAGGAGAATGAGGCAAAGGGGTGAATCTTCTTCCAATCCACAACAAGATAATATTCTACAAGGAGACTATCAAAATCGGCTTACGGAAGAGGAGATTGCCGAATTAAGAGTCGGGGTTTCAAAATCGAGCATTCATTGGGACTCTAGTAAGTTATCACTCCTCTACGAGCCTCCCTCTAGAGCTAATAGATTTCGATTTTTAAATAAACTTGGGAGGAACATTATGAGAATATTGGATTGAATGATAAGAAAATTGCGTGCACTCGTATGGTTCGTTTTCAAGCATTTCATGATGAATTTCCAGATATTAGAGCTTATTTTGAAATTCAAGGATGGGTTTCACTTTGGGATAATCCGTGTTTGCACTATGATGACGAGCTTATAAAACTTTTCTATGCAAATATGTGGATGGTTGATGCTACGATAGATAATCCTTTGGAACTTCACACATTTGTTAATGGTAGGCATTTTTCATGGACATTGGCCGATATTTGTGATCACTTTAACGTGCCAAATGATGGAGTAGTCAATGTGGATTGCGCCCATTGGGATGATAACATTTTCGGTGTTTCACTAGATGATGTGAAAACCTTTTTAGAGTATATCCCGAAGTGACATACTCGCAATGCCGCCAAATTATCGGATTATATCTATCATTTGCTCCTATTGTGTTTGTGGAAAGGAAGTAAAACTTCCAAGTAATCTCGAACTCTTTCTCACCTATAAGATTGTTCGAGGAGAAAGAGTAAATTATGGGGCAATTTTTGTATATTGCTTGTTGGAATCTAGAAAGCTTACCAAGAAGAAATATACATTGGGAAATTTGATTTGCCGACTCTTATACTTATCGGGATACCCGAAAAATGAAATGAATACCGAAATTCGTCACAATGATTTCGATAATGCCAATATTCTACAAATGGTAAGAATGCGACGACATTTACCACGGGTTCCTACCAAAGCCGCTAGGGGACGTGCCCGACATCAACAACAACCTCGGGATGATTTCTTTAATGACAATGAGGTTGAAAATATTGGAAGAGGTGAGTTTGACGAACAAGGAGATGATGTGGGAATGAAGAGAAAATGAAGAAGAAAATGTGGGAAATGAACAAGAAATTAGGGAGGAAGAAAATGAGGAAGGAGATGAAGACGAGTTGGATGTTGAAGATCTAAATCTCAAAGAGAGAATGGCCAAAGTGGAAAGAGAAACATTTAGAGATGTGGCCTCTCTTAGAAAAGAGCTCCGGGTTGTGAAAAAGGAAAATTCTAGTTTGAAGAAGTCAATTGGCAAATTGAAGAAATTCATCAAGGACCTCATACCCTAACTTGCTTCTCTTCGGACGAAGATTGATATCCCCATCTCCTTTACTTTCTAGCATTTTCATTAATGATGTTTTGTATTTTGATAAACTTTTGTAAAACTCATTTGTACTAATGATATTTGCTTGTTTTTCTTAAAGGGTTAAAATTGCAAGTTGATAATGACTTGTGAATGATCATGACTTTGATGGAGTATTTGATGGTAAAAATACTCTAAAGCATTGTTTGATAATTGGTATGAAGTACTTGATGGTAAAAGTGCTTCTCTTATTGCTTTGTTCATTTTGCTTAGTTGGATATGTTGGGACATTTGATACATGTGTTGTTGAAAGCATGACTTATTACTTGATGAACAAAATGTTGCGTATGTTGCATATGATCTTATTGAGCTTTGGAATGAGGTTGATTGATGATATGAAAATTTTTGGCTTGAACCATTTACAAAGGTTATATACAACCTCTTCTATTTTTAACGCACACAAGGTGTTTGTTGAAATGTCGCAATGAAACTTCTACATGATTCTCTTGCTTCAAAATGTCCTAAAATTTTTTTTGAAATCATGTTTTCAACTTACTAATGAGCTTATGGATCTCTTATGGATTACTATGCTTTAATTGCTCAACGGTTATTAAACCGTCCCTTTGCGCGCTTTGATATTATTGTATGGTGTTTTCACCATCCTAACATTCTTTTGATGATTCCAAAGGGGAGAAAAACAGGGATATTGGCTCATTAGCTCAAAGAAGCTAATAAAAGCTTGTCATAAAAGCTATAAGCTATGGCTCATAAAAGCCATAAGTTGTGATTTGTTCTTAGTCCAATTGTTGCTTGATGGACTTATAAAATTGATTAATGATGTTTTGTGACAGGGGGAGCTTATAAGCTCTTAAACAAATTGTAAAAGCTAAAGCTTTTAGCTTATGAATAAGTGCTTTTACATCATTCTTGATGTGCTTGTTGATAGGGGGAGCTTGTGCTTATTATTGAAAAATATTTACTCCCTACTTGGTTGCTTTAATATTTTTGGAAATTTTGGTTGCTTCCAAACGGTCAAATGTTTTACCGGAAAATCATTTCTAAAATTGCTCTCTTAGTTTGTGTAAAATTGTTTTGGTTTGTAATCATCAAAAAGGGGGAGATTGTTTGATACATGTTTTTATCTTAATTTTGATGATTTTATTTTATCACCAAAACAATGCTTTTAAAGGTTGTCCAAATACTCCTAAATGATTTAAAATGGTTTTAATATTTTCCGGAGTATTTCCTCAAGTTTATTTTTGATAATAATGGACAACACTTTTAATGATTTTATATCAATGGATTTTTCACTCCTAAACAAGGTTCCTAAATGTTGTCTAAATACTCTCGATTGGTTTAAAATGTTTTTACTAAATTTTCGGAGTATTTCTTGGGTTTTATTTTTAACAAAATTGGACAACATTTACATCTCGTGGTCGACCGGTCGCCCTATAGGGCAACCCGTACTCAAGATGTTTTTAGAAACAGAAAATGAGACGGAAGGAAAAACAAGCAGCGACGGCCGCCAAATGGCCGACCCGGCACTGCAAGTTTCACGTTGAAACAGAACACTTGATCTTTGCAAAATCCATGAGGGGACCGGTTGGGGTGATGGTCGACCTGGTCGAGGTAGACGTCGACCGGCCGCCTGCGTGTTATTTTTGCTGTGTATTCTTCCAACGTCTATTTCTGTGCGACCGGTCGCCCTATCTTTTGACAGCAAATTTCTGACCGTTTGACAGCAGACACATTTCCTTAAATTGTGGGATTGATTTCTAACAGCTATATTCTTGATTTTAATTGTATTTTTCTGTAGATTTTCAATCCCCAAGAGGAGCCTATGCTTGATCAATCATCTCCTATAAATAGAGGAAGTTTTGGAGCAACCAAAAACAACAATTGAGATACAACACAACAAGATACTCTTCAAGCAAACACTTGGTCTTTCATTGTTATTATTCTTGTTGTAAATTTGCCTAGCTTATCACTTTCACATCTTTGAGGTCTAGGCTATTCTTGATTACACTTCGCACTCAAATTGTAATATTCATTATTGAGTTGTAATCTTGATTTTCGGTTATCATTCAAACACAAGATATCCTTTTGAGTGTTCTTGTGGTAAGAACACACTTGGATGATCTAGGTGATAGGTGAAGAAGATTGTGGTAATCTTCTTATTGAGGTGTTGAAGAATTTGGTATTCTTCAAGGTTGAAGATTGTGGTAATCTTCACAAGGTGCCGTTGAAGGAAGATTGTGGTAATCTTCAAAGGGAGATTGTGGTAATCTCCAAAGGTGGTGTTGAAGAAGAGTGTGGTGCTCTTCAAGGTGTTGTAAGTTGAATTTGTATTAATTTTGGTAATTAATAAAATTCTTTTTCTTTTCAAATCCATCCCTGATATCTTTGGGGTGGTAGAGGATTAGGCCCTAGGTGGGTTGAACCTCTTTAAATCGACGTGTGTTGTTTATATTCCGCACCTTTATTATTGTATTTGAGCATCCGGTTTTAAAAAGAGGGCGAAATCGAAAAGATGGAGATAATCTATTCACCCCCCCTCTAGATTATCGTAGCCGCTTGGACTTACAAGTGGTATCAAAGCCAAACTCTTTGGCAAGCTCGTTTCACATCGCGAGTGAAGAGAAACGATCGACGGCTACGAACGAAGCTCATCTATCCGGCACCTCCACCACCAAGCCACCACTATTTGATTCCAAGAATTTTAATTTTTGGAAAGAAAGAATGGAATGCTATCTACAAGGTTGGGGTTCGACATTTGGAACACCGTCATTAATGGAGAATCCATTCCGACGAAAGATACACCATACACCTCAAAAGGCTTCAAAAAGCTCAATGATGAAGAAAAGAAAATCATCTCCTTAAACGGTAAGGCTTTAAATATTTTGTATTGTTCATTTACTAATTTAGAATATGAACATATTGTAGGAATAAAGTCGGCACATGAAGTATGGCAAAATTAGAAGCCATCTATGGAGTATTTGCAAATGAAAGAGTCAAACAAAAGCATCTACTTCTCAAGATCATACAAGCTCAAATCTAAGGAATAAGCCTCCTACAACTTCCAATTATGAATAAGTTGAATATTGTTTTATGGGCATCAATGAAGAAAATGAGGTATGTCTTAAACCCTCTACTTCCTATGATATTGTCATTCAAAATGATTATAGTGATTTACAAAATGATTATGATGAACTTCAAAATGAATTCCAAAGCTTACTTGTTAGATACAAAAATTTGAAAAAGGAATTCAATATTTTGAAAAATGATAAGGATAGTTTATTTACTTCTTATGAATCACTATCATGTGCTCACACCACCACACCGACAAGGTTAGAAACCTTGAAAAAGAAAATAGTACTCTTGTTGAGAATATTGATTGCATGAAAAAGGATTTATTAAAATCCAACTTGAGTACCAATAAAATGTCCAATATTGTTGATATTCATAAGTGTGATAAAGGACTTGATCATAAGCCTAATGTTGTTAATCATATGAAAAAGGATCAAGTCACTATGCATATTGGTCATTATGCTTCTAGAATTATTACTTGTTTTTATTGTGGCAAAAGGGTCATACGGCTAATTCTTGTCGGGCTAGAAATAGCTCTAAATATTGTTGGAGACCTAAAAGTCTCAAAGCTAATCTTAAAGGACCCAAACACATGAGGTACCACAAAACAATGTGCTATTAGGTACCCTAAAAAGCAAAAATCGGAGAAAATTCATACCACCAAAAAACATCAAATGAACGTTTCATTTGATCAAAGAAGGAGAAACTACTCTCAACAAAGCCAATTTCCAAGAAGAGCGTATAATCAAAAATGGGAAGAACACAATCCTTGGAAATGGCAAAGACATCATCAACAAGATGATTTTCAAAGAAGAAGAAACCATCAACCATAGGAAGGTAACCAAACTTGGAAATGGAGAAGTCATCATCAACAAAGTGACTTCTCAATGGGAAGATAGCATCAACAATGGGAAAGACACAACCCATGGAAACGGCGTAATTGGTAAACCGTATCTCCCCATTTGTATATGCATTTTATTTTTAAATCTATGCATACTTTTAATTGTGTCTTAATTGCAAAATGAATCTTCAAGTATTTATTTTTAATATAGGTCTCTTATATATTTATGAGTTTCAAATTTTTTAAAAAAGAGACCTTGCATGATTTTCTAAAACTCTTGAGCATTTTATTAGACTTATGTGGCTTATTATCTCTTATGAAATCTTATAGCATAAGCTCTTTTGATATCTCATATTACTTGCCTACACTTGTATTTTCTATGCAAATGTTGTCTAAGAATTGTGTAGGATACATATTTCATACTCATTGGCTATTACGTCATCAAGGTTCTTAAACCATCGAGTATGTCTACTCGTATTTTTCTTTAAACTCGATTTTATGCTTATGCACATATCTTTCAAGATATTTCATTTTGATCACTTAAGTGCCCCTAATTGATCTTGCAAATATTTTCTTTTTAAGGCACTACTTGTTTAGTCTCGTTTTTATCGGTTATATGTTTTCCCGAAACCCATATTTGTTGGACATAGTCCAAACTTATATTTTTGCAAAGTTTTAAAACTTTTGGGGTGAAAAATCGAATTTTGGAAAACTGGGAGAAAGAAAAAAATCACCTGGGGCCCAGTCAAGCGGGGGCGACGGTCGCACTGCACATCGGCCGAGTCGCTCCTACCTCGGCCGGCCGCCCCAGGCCAATTTTTCGGTTTTTAAACGTTAATCCTCGGCTCTTGAAACAGACTCTAAAAATCATCCCCAAACCCTATTGTGCGAAAACCATCCCCTTTCTTCTACTATCTTCAATTCTTCATCAATCCTTGAAATTTTTCTTGCTAATTCACTTCTTTTTGCAAGAACTTCACATATATGGCACCTCCAAGAAATTCTACGAACGAAATCCTCAAAAGAGGAGAAGGAGGCAAAGGGAGTGAATCTTCTTCCAATCCACAACAAGATAATATTCTTCAAGGAGACTATCAAAATCGGCTACGGAAGAGAGATTGCCGAATTAAGAGTTTCGGGGTTTCAAAATCGAGCATTCATTGGGACTCTAGTAAGTTATCACTCCTCTACGAGCCTCCTCTGTGAGCTAATAGATTTCGATTTTTAAATAAACTTGCGGAGGAACATTATGAGAATATTGGATTGAATGATAAGAAAATTGCGTGCACCGTATGGTTCGTTTTCAAGCATTTCATGATGAATTTCCGATATTAGAGCTTATTTTGAAATTCAAGGATGGGTTTCACTTTGGGATAATCCGTGTTTGCACTATGATGACGAGCTTATAAAACTTTTCTATGCAAATATGTGGATGGTTGATGCTACGATAGATAATCCTTTGGAACTTCACACATTTGTTAATGGTAGGCATTTTTCATGGACATTGGCCGATATTTGTGATCACTTTAACGTGCCAAATGATGGAGTAGTCAATGTGGATTGCCCCATTGGGATGATAACATTTTCGGTGTTTCACTAGATGATGTGAAAACCTTTTTAGGAGTATATCCCGAAGTGACATACTCGGCAATGCCGCCAAATTATCGGATTATATCTATCATTTGCTCCTATTGTGTTTGTGGAAAGGAAGTAAAACTTCCAAGTAATCTCGAACTCTTTCTCACCTATAAGATTGTTCGAGGAGAAAGAGTAAATTATGGGGCAATTTTTGTATATTGCTTGTTGGAATCTAGAAAGCTTACCAAGAAGAAATATACATTGGGAAATTTGATTTGCCGACTCTTATACTTATCGGGATACCCGGAAAATGAAATGAATACCGAAATTCGTCACAATGATTTCGATAATGCCAATATTCTACAAATGGTAAGAATGCGACGATATTTACCACGGGTTCCTACCAAAGCCGCTAGGGGACGTGCCCGACATCAACAACAACCTCGGGATGATTTCTTTAATGACAATGAGGTTGAAAATATTGGACGAGGTGAGTTTGACGAACAAGGAGATGATGTGGGGAATGAAGAGGAAAATGAAGAAGAAAATGTGGGAAATGAACAAGAAATTAGGGGGAAGAAAATGAGGAAGGAGATGAAGACGAGTTGGATGTTGAAGATCTAAATCTCAAAGAGAGAATGGCCAAAGTGGAAAGAGAAACATTTAGAGATGTGGCCTCTCTTAGAAAAGAGCTCCGGGTTGTGAAAAAGGAAAATTCTAGTTTGAAGAAGTCAATTGGCAAATTGAAGAAATTCATCAAGGACCTCATACCCGGAACTTGCTTCTCTTCGGACGAAGATTGATATCCCCATCTCCTTTACTTTCTAGCATTTTCATTAATGATGTTTTGTATTTTGATAAACTTTTGTAAAACTCATTGTACTAATGATATTTGCTTGTTTTTCTTAAAGGGTTAAAATTGCAAGTTGATAATGACTTGTGAATGATCATGACTTTGATGGAGTATTTGATGGTAAAAATACTCTAAAGCATTATTTGATAATTGGTATGAAGTACTTGATGGTAAAAGTGCTTCTCTTATTGCTTTGTTCATTTTGCTTAGTTGGATATGTTGGGACATTTGATACATGTGTTGTTGAAAGCATGACTTATTACTTGATGAACAAAATGTTGCGTATGTTGCATATGATCTTATTGAGCTTTGGAATGAGGTTGATTCATGATATGAAAATTTTTGGCTTGAACCATTTACAAAGGTTATATACAACCTCTTCTATTTTTAACGCACACAAGGTGTTTGTTGAAATGTCGCAATGAAACTTCTACATGATTCTCTTGCTTCAAAATGTCCTAAAATTTTTTTTGAAATCATGTTTTCAACTTACTAATGAGCTTATGGATCTCTTATGGATTACTATGCTTTAATTGCTCAACGGTTATTAAACCGTCCCTTTGGCGCGCTTTGATATTATTGTATGGTGTTTTCACCATCCTAACATTCTTTTTGATGATTCCAAAGGGGGAGAAAAACAGGATATTGGCTCATTAGCTCAAAGAAGCTAATAAAAGCTTGTCATAAAAGCTATAAGCTATGGCTCATAAAAGCCATAAGTTGTGATTTGTTCTTAGTCCAATTGTTGCTTGATGGACTTATAAAATTGATTAATGATGTTTTGTGACAGGGGGAGCTTATAAGCTCTTAAACAAATTGTAAAAGCTAAAGCTTTTAGCTTATGAATAAGTGCTTTTACATCATTCTTGATGTGCTTGTTGATAGGGGGAGCTTGTGCTTATTATTGAAAAATATTTACTCCCTACTTGGTTGCTTTAATATTTTTGGAAATTTTGGTTGCTTCCAAACGGTCAAATGTTTTACCTGGGAAAATCATTTCTAAAATTGCTCTCTTAGTTTGTGTAAAAATTGTTTTGGTTTGTAATCATCAAAAAGGGAGATTGTTTGATACATGTTTTTATCTTAATTTTGATGATTTTATTTTATCACCAAAACAATGCTTTTAAAGGTTGTCCAAATACTCCTAAATGATTTAAAATGGTTTTAATATTTTCCTGGAGTATTTCCTCAAGTTTATTTTTGATAATAATGGACAACACTTTTAATGATTTTATATCAATGGATTTTTCACTCCTAAACAAGGTTCCTAAATGTTGTCTAAATACTCTCGATTGGTTTAAAATGTTTTTACTAAATTTTGGAGTATTTCTTGGTTTTATTTTCGACAAAAATTGGACAACATTTCTGTCTCGTGGTCGACCAGGCCGCCCTATAGGCAACCCGTGCACGAAGATGTTTTTAGAAACAGAAAAATGAGACGGAAGGAAAAACAAGCGGTCGGCCGGTGCATCGGGCGTCGACCGCACTGCAAGTTTCACGTTGAAACGAACACTTGATCTTTGCAAAATCCATGAGGGGGACCGGTTGGGGTGATGGTCGACGTCGAGGTAGACGTCGACCGGTCGCCCGTGTTATTTTTCTTTGTGTATTCTTCAACGTCTATTTCGTGCGCGACCGTCGCCTCTATCTTTTAATGACAAATTTACGACCGTTTGACAATGAGACACATTTCCTTAAATTGTGGGATTGATTTCTAACAGCTATATTCTTGATTTTAATTGTATTTTTACGTAGATTTTCAATCCCCAAGAGGAGCCTATGCTTGATCAATCATCTCCTATAAATAGAGGAAGTTTTGGAGCAACCAAAAACAACAATTGAGATACAACACAACAAGATACTCTTCAAGCAAACACTTGGTCTTTCATTGTTATTATTCTTGTTGTAAATTTGCCTAGCTTATCACTTTCACATCTTTGAGGTCTAGGCTATTCTTGATTACACTTCGCACTCAAATTGTAATATTCATTATTGAGTTGTAATCTTGATTTTCGGTTATCATTCAAACACTGCAAGATATCCTTGTGAGTGTTCTTGTGGTAAGAACACACTTGGATGATCTAGGTGATAGGTGAAGAAGATTGTGGTAATCTTCTTATTGAGGTGTTGAAGAATTTGGTATTCTTCAAGGTTGAAGATTGTGGTAATCTTCACAAGGTGCGTTGAAGGAAGATTGTGGTAATCTTCAAAGGAGATTGTGGTAATCTCCAAAGGTGGTGTTGAAGAAGAGTGTGGTGCTCTTTCAAGGTGTTGTAAGTTGAATTTGTATTAATTTTGGTAATTAATAAAATTCTTTTTCTTTTCGAAATCCATCACGGATATACTGGGGTGGTAGAGGATTAGGCCCTAGGTGGGTTGAACCTCTTTAAATCGACGTGTGTTGTTTATATTCCGCACCTTTATTATTGTATTTGAGCATCCGGTTTTAAAAAGAGGGCGAAATCGAAAAGATGGAGATAATCTATTCACCCCCCCTCTAGATTATCGTAGCCGCTTGGACTTACAATCCATGGGGTTGAGACTCCAATGGATGCCACCGCATAAGACCCTCAAACAGCTGACACTATCGAAAGGGATGTCCAAGGCCTTGCTGCAGTTGAGACTGCAGGAGGTAATGAAGGCCAACGGGAGGTTGAGACCTCCCGGGGTAAAGAAGCTGAAGTAGAGAACATCCCTCATGCTATCATTGATCCATCGAAAAGGAGATAAGTGCATTTCATGATTCCCAGGATAATCCTGATGTAACTTTTCCGGGATCGGAAAAGCGAAGAAGGCTGAGTCATCCCCGTGGCAGATCCAAAAGACTCGGTGAGGATGTTCCAAGCACGAGCAAGTCGATCTCAAGACTACTCGTCAAACTTTCAATTTTGATGATGAGCCACCAATGGAAATCTCATCATCGTCCGATGACGCTTCGATAAGGCCGAGGACCATCCACTCAATTAGAGAAACCAATGAGACCGACGAAGGCTGTTGAGACAATGAGGCTCGGCAAGGCCGGGTCCACTTCACAAAGACCCCAAATGAAACAGAGTCCATCTGCGCGGGCTCCCAAAGCTGCAGCAGAGTTCGACTCCAAAAGGAACTTCACGCGCACCTCTCATCATTGAACAAATCCCGGTTGGCGTGATGATTCCTTTGTAGAATCATTTCCTTCTCTCTCGGAGGTACCCGACCTCCCGAAGAGTCGAGAGAGAGATCTCGCGCTTCCACGTGACCATATCCTGTCATTCCATCGAGATACCATCGTTCCACCGACTATGACTTTGTGACTGCGTGGCGTCGGTACCGCAAATCTTGAAGGAAGAAATTAAGTTTGGGAGGTGTTCAAAGCATTATTTGCTTTGAAATTGAACGGATGGAGAGGCACCAGGCCTCTATGGACATGAGATCGGACAACGAGAGATGCCAACCTTCACTGGCGACTTGAGAAGCATAATAGTCGAATCGGGGAATGGTGGCAACAAAGAAGAAACAATGCGTGTGGAACAAGCTAGATACTTCAGGACATTGTTCAACAAGTTGTTGGTATGGCGGCCGAGAATGCGATCAAAGGCGAAATTGAGAGAACACATTGAGCACATGCATGAAGCTCACATCACGAGATAAAGGCACGCGTGAGCAAAATAAGAGTGACCTCTGCGTGCGGAAGAAAACATGGATAGAAAATTCAGCCTTCTCATGGCCGAGATGAAGCTAATTTCAGGCGAGTCCAACGCTACTCGCTCGAATTTTGCGTCGCATACTCCATGACGGACTCGGCGGAGAACTCGGCTATCGGCAGAGCTCGACTTCCCGCTTGCCAAGATGTTTCGGGTACCTCTCTCCTTTGATGATGCCAAAAAGGGAAGAGGAATACCTAAAAGCGAAAGAGTTCGATGTTGAGAAAGAGGGAGCAATCAAAGGGAAAGACAAAATGAGGAAGTGTCAAAACAAAAGAAAGGAAAGTCTGTTAAGGGGAAGGATCGAAAGATGTGACCTTGATGATTGCACAAACCCCCCAACAAGGTCTTGTCACGGTGATATTATCGTGACAAACTCCCAGTGACTCTGCCACTCCAACACTCTGCTATATCTATGGCTGAAAAGAGAAAAACAATTGAAGCAGGGATGGAGGAAGTGGAAGGAAGGATGGATGCCCGAGTTATGAATATCTTGAAACAACATGGAGGCATTCCAGTAGACAGAGACACTTATGCCATCTCAGATGCTGGAACTGAGCCAAGATCAGTTGATGAATTTAAAACGCTCGCATCTGAAGGATACTTTGCAAACATGTCCATGGCTCAAGCTTGGGACTTGTACTGGGAAAAGGGTCTCACGCTATGTGAAGAAGGCGACAGCAGGCGCAGACTACCGTCGATCCTCTGCTGGTCACTCCGCTAGTCACTCAGCTGGGAAGAAGAAGACCCCAGTACAATACACGCCCAGAGGGAGAGGTAGAGGAAGAAGCAGTGGTGAAGGAAGAGGCTTCAGACCTAGACCTCTGCCCAAAAACATTGAGTACATAGATCCAGGCAAGAAAGGAGGGATCTACTGGGCCGGGTCTTGACCAAGTAGCCAATCTGCAAGTGGCTAAAAACAATGTTGAGTATGTGAAAAGAATCGAAGAAGAAAATAAAAGACAAACTCAGCTTTGGGAGGAGAGACAAGAGAGACTAAGAAGAGATGAAGCTGCCCGGAAGGCATATGAAAAGAAGAAGAAGACGGCTGGAGATGAGAAAAAGAGAAGAAGAGCAGAAGATGCTGAAGAAGAAGAAAGAAGGAGGCAGCGAAGGAGATGAAGTGTTGTTGTCCACCCCTTCATGTATTTTACCATGTAAATACACTTTATGTAAGTCTTCTGTAATATACATTTGTAAATTCTCTAGTTTTGCGTAGACATAAATGTTTGCTCTGATACACCTTGTAAACAGTTGTGTAAAAGAACAAGAATGTTATGATCAATAAAAGGATTGATTCTACGCATACATTCTATGTGAATGCACTATCTGTATGTATCTTTGCAATTTCATTTTGAATGTGTTAAGTTTTGGCATCATCAAAAAGGGGGAAATTGTTGGGAAATTTATTGTTTAGATTTTGATGAATGCCATGTAAAACTTAGAATAGGAAGTTGGCACCCCATTTTTTGCTGTAAACTGTATTGTAATAAATAGGGCTGGTCAAGCTGAGTTAAGTCAGCTATGACTAAACATGCAAAAAGACAACTGAAGACTAGAAGGAAGACTATGCAAAGACAAATGAGTATGGCAAAAGAAGAGAAGACACGAGGACTCGATCAAGGAACAACGAGATGCGGTGGTGGAGTATCGGTCTGATCAGCTAAACATAGCCAAGTCTCAAGTCGAAGTGGCGGGAGAGTCATCCAATGATTGGAAGTCGACTCTAAGTCACCTGGGAAAGCAAGGAAATGCAGTCAAGTCGAGATAATCGAAAGAGATCCATTGCACGAAATTAAGAGAATTACTTAAACAAGTAATATCTCCATGCTACCTTTCTCGAAGTGCTCGGTCCCGAAGCGTGCAAGAGGAATAAACCAATGGGAAGCACTACACCGTGTCGAACTCGAAAAGTCAAGAACATTTCATACGAGAAAGTGGCAAATTCAAGGATCGCAACAAGACAAGCCAACGTCCACAAGTGACTTTCAAAAATAAGCCTATCTCTTCAACGATGTATTTTTGAAAGATCACTATAAAAGGCCGAGAATGACTACGAGAGAAGGTTACGAACCACAAACATTCAAGAAATTATTTGAATCAGAATCGAAATATTCTCAAATCATTCAAGATTAATCCTCAAACTACATTACGAAGCACATCAATCCAATACTCACTGTGAATGAAAGATAACTTCAATCAGTTGAAGAGGAAATTATTGAAGAATCAAGGGGTCTACATTCCACGAAGGATTGTAGGAAGGTTCAAGGTCGAACCAGTCTTGAGTTTTTTGGAGGGCTTCGTGATCAAATCCAAAGAGCTTGAGCAAGTGGGCTGTAGTAGCAAGGCAAGCGGTTTTGCCAGAAGAAGAAGCTTCTAGTCGTCACGAGAAGTCACCGAGTGATCAAGGCATCTCGATCGAGTCCCAAAGGATCAAGTCACCGTGTGATCAAGACTTGTATCTGAGATCATTACCACTTTGTATATTGATCAATACCTAGTGGATTCCTCCAGGAGTTGGAGAAGAGAGGAGTAGAAGAATTACCCCATCTTCGAACCTCTATAAAAACTTATCGTGTCATTTACATTTCAGCACTTTAATTCCTGCATCTTATTTGTTTAACTCTGCTGATAAATTTGTTATCCACATGATAATTTCTAAGTACTAAACCAAGCATTAAATCATTGTTTAACCATAATTAAGGGTGTTAAGTCTTCCTCGTAAACAACCTACCGTTGAGCTAATTCAGTCTTAATAGCTGAGTTATTCCATCAACAACTCAGTTGAGTCTGTTGAGTGACTAACTCTACTGATTAACTAAATTGGCTGTCCACCAAGGACACAGCTGTGTAGTATCAACTCTGAACTTTAAAAAGGACTAAATCGAAAAGTTTGTAAGGTTTATTCAACCCCCCCTTCTAAACCTTACACTCACACCCCTTGGGACCTACAATTGGCGTGCAAAATCTGAACCGTTGTTCTTGATCAAATTTCAAAAACCACCCGCACGTCCTTTCATAACCCATACTTATACCATTACGTCCGATTTTCTCTCACTTTACCAAAACTGTTCATCTCTCTCGAAGGCAAAGAAAGAAATTTTCTCTCAAAACCCTACAAATTCTTAAGTTCATTCTCAAAGTTTCGTTCGGTAAAACATCGAGAAATGGCATCTACTCATGATTTCATCAAGTTGGGAAAGCAAATCCACACTGGGTCTACTGTGGATTTCGACGGCATGATCAAACAGGGGTCTGACGACACCCTTGTGAAGAAGTTAGCACATAAGTTGGAAAAGTCTGGGCTGAAACCGTTTTTGACGATGGAGTTTCCGATAACCTACGTAGAAGAGGTCGCACAGTTCTACGTGAACGCTGAAGCTCATAATGAGGGCATTAAGTCCTCTGTTCACGGAAAAGCTTTCACCATTACGCGCAGGATCCGCGAACACATTTGTTGCTTAGGTGGAAGGAGTGTCGGAGATTTATGAAGCCGATGTTAACCTGGTTCTTTGCTTGGAAGAAAGTAGCCAAGTCCGACTTTGCGAAGGTGGGTCTACACAAGAACAAGAAGTTGAAAGAGGACTACCACAAATTCTTTGGACATTGTTGCCAAATGCATAGACATCAAATTTGGAAGCTTTGACCAAATTGTCTAAGTCTAAGCGATCGTAATGGCCGCGATCATTGAAGAAAAGAAGGTAAACCCAAATGAGTTTGTATCGGCAGACTCTGCGAATATTGGGAATAAATCCTTCAAGGAGGATGGTACGTTTGGAGGTTCCCCGGGATACGACCGGTGATTGGCGGATGATGGAAGTAAAAGGAGTTCCTCTTCGACATGGAAAGGCGTTCCATGTAAACAAGAAGATGTTCGATCTAACCTTTCCTAGAGCACGAGAAGAGAGCATATGCAAAGAGAGCCGATCGAGTGAGGGGAATCACTGTCTGAAGAAACAGCTTGTCTCCTCCTCTCCCCGGAAGAAGGCTCGCTCCTACAACAAGCTAAGAAGATCGTTGCCCCGCAACAAAGAAGAAGAAAACAAAAGATGCCCCCGCCCCCGCAACCGAGTCACCTGCCCCGCAGCCGTGTCTCCTGCCCCTGCGTAAGTAGCGGAGAAGAAACCTCAAATACCTTCTCCGGTTGTCAAGAAAAGGAGAATCGATAAGCCAATCGACCAACTCCTTAGAAGAAGACGACAAAGACGCCCCCCCCGCCCGTGACTCGAAGAAACTATATCCCGGGATGCAAAATCCCCCTGTAAGGACTAAAGAAAGACTCTTTCAAGCGTTCCGAGCTTGAGAAACCGACCGAGTCCGCCACTCAACAAACAAATACTGAGAGGCTGGCGAAGAAGTAGAGTCTCCGAAATTATAGATGAAACACCAAGTCTCTTTGGCCGATCAAGAGAAGCAAATCAAGACACAACAGTAGTCCGAGCAATTTGAGACACAAAAGTCACCGAGAAAGCAAACTCTCCTTGTGGCCCACAGGTTGTATCCCCTCCCGCAATGAGGCACGCCAGGGTGTGGAGCACCAAAGTTTGCTACCCTCAATCCCACGAGAACAAGGAACAAAGAGGAGAAGATGACAAGGATGATGATGTGATGATCCTATCCCCACCATATCCGGACATCCAAAATCGTCTGAGAATGGAGAAATGGAAGCCGAGTCGATCCAGATCGAAACATTCCAAAGACCGAAATTCATTGAAGAAGAAGACGAACTATTGAACTTTCTTGGATTGACCAATGTGGTCAAGCCTTTCGGATGAAGAAAAAATCGCATAGATATCTTGCATATCTTCAAGGTCAAGGAGAAGGAGGCGCGCGGAGGAAGGCCGAGGCTCGTGAAAAGGCCAAAGATTTGTCCCTTTATCGAACCACTGATCATACACATCCTCATCTCGATGTTCTCTCTGGGAGTGATGAAGATCTCGGACCTGCTGCTTTCTGAAGAATTGGAGATCGCAGAAAGCCATCCGAATCCAGGGCCGTACATGAGCAACGATTGTTGGAAGGACCGGGGAGTCCTCCACATCACGGTGGAGATTGATCCGATGGGAGTGGTGCGGCATATATCGCCACTATTGTCATCGCCACCACTTCCCTTGACTCACTCGAGAAGAAGGTGATAAGGAATCTGGCGATGAAACTGGGATTGTGGGGACCCGATCGAGCCAACCCCTAATGAAGGTATCTTACCACCGCCCCAACGGCTGAATACTCAAGGGGAACATCCGGAGTCCGAGACGAGTGACCCCATTCAAAATCACTCACCGGTGTGCTAGGGGGGAAACTCCCTCCACCGCAGCGGCAAGGTCGGAGGATCTTTGCAATGTGACTCCACAACGATTTCGGAGGCGAAGTGGAGAAGGAACAACAATCGAACACACAACAAGTTGTCACCGACGAGGCTCGAGGCTTAAGATCGTCTCACTTGAAGTGCCAATCGCTCTGCGAGCCAATGACGCCGGCTGATGCGGTCGAGGCACGGAACGCCCGGAGTTAACACTGGCATCGAAAGTGCAATCCATGGAGTTGAGACTCCGTGGATGCCACCTCGAAGACCCCAAGACAACTGACACTGTCGAAGGGACTGTCCAAGGCCCCGCTGCAGTTGAGACTGTATAAGGTAATGAAGGCCAACGGGAGGTTGAGACTTCCCGGGGTAAAGAGACGGACGCACAGAACATCCCTCCTACTTGGATCAATCCATCTGAAAAGGAGATAAGCGCTCTTCACGATTCCCAAGATAACCCTGATGTAAACTTTCTGGGATCTGAAGGTGAAGACGAAGTTGAGTCATCCCCTGTTGCTGATCCAAAGGACTCAGCTGAGGATGTTCTTCCAAGCACGAGTAAGTCTGACCTTAAGGCTACTCGCCAAACATTTAATTTTGCTGATGAGCCACCCACGGAAATCTCATCATCGTCCGATGACGCTTCTAATATGGTCGAGGACCAGTCAACTCATGTGGAAAAACCAGCTGAAATCGATGAAGCTGTTAAGACAGCTGAGGCTCAGCAAGCTGGGTCAACTTCACAATAGACCGCAGCTGAAACAGAGTCAACTGTGCAGGCTCCTCAAGCTGCAGCAGGATCGACTCCACCGGGAACTTCACGAGCACAAGTTGTCATTGAGCAGATTCCCGTTGCTCGTGATGATCCTTTTGTAGAATCATTTCCCTTCTCTCTGGAAGTACCTGACCTTCCTGAAAAATTAGCTAGAGATCAAGAACGCTTCCATAAACCTGATCCTGTTATTCCAACAGACACCATCATCCCAGCAGACTTTGACTTTGACGCTGCTTGGCCGCCAGCTGAGATAGAAGTGACAGTTGAGGTTCGGGAAGTTTTCAAGGCCATATTTGCAGAGATAGAAAAGATGGAGAGGCACCAGGCCTCACTGGACATGAGGCAGGATAACAGAGATTCAAACCTTACTGCCGATCTGCGAGGCATAATTGTCAGGATCCGAGAATGGTGGCAACAACAGCAGACAATGCGCGTAGAACAAGCTCAATATTTCAAGACATTGTTCAATAAATTGCTAGTCTGGCAGGCTGAGAATGCTGATGCGAAGACAAGAATGCAAGAGAACATCGAACGAATGCATGAATCTCACACCACAGCGATGCAGCTGCTGTGTGAATATAATAAGCAAGAGCTCCTGCGCGTAGAGGAGAACATGGATCGGAAGTTCAGCCTCCTCATGGCTGAGATGAAGCTGGTAACAGCTGAATCCAACGCCACCCGCTCCGAATTCCATGCAGCATACTCCGCAGCAGATTGGAAGCATAACTCAGCTATCAGCCACTTAGACTTCATGATTGCTAGCTCGTTTCCAGGGGTTCCTCTCTCCTTTGATGATGTCAAAAAGGGGGGAAAAGGAATACCTAAAGGCATTGAAAGGATCTGAAGCTGAAAAGGAGGACGCAACTGTGAAGGGAAAGACAGCTGAGGAAGAGAAAAGAGAGAAGAAAGGAAAATTTGTTGAGGGGGAAGGTTCGAAAGATATGACCTTGATGATTGCTAGAACCCCCCAACAAGGTCTTGTCACATCTGATATCATCAGCAAACTCCCAGTAACTCTGCCACTCCAACAATCTGCTGTACCCATGGCTGAAAAGAGAAAGATAGTTGAAGCAGGGATGAAGGAAGTGGAAGGAAAGATGGATGCCCGAGTTATGGATATTCTGAAACAACATGGAGGCATTCCAACAGACAGAGACACTTATGCCATTTCAGATGTCGGAATCGAGCCAAAGTCTGTTGATGAATTCAAGACGCTCGCATCTGAAGGTTACTTCGCAAATATGTCCATGGCTCAAGCCTGGGATTTGTACTGGGAAAAAGGTCTCAAACTATGTGAAGAAGGCGACAGGCAGAGACTCGGCAATCCTCTGCTTGGTCACTCTTCTGTAGTCACTCACCGGGAAAAAAGAAGGCCCCGATCGCACACGCCCGAGGAGGAAGAGGAAGAAGCGATGGTGGAGGAAGAGGTTTGGACCAGATCTCGCCCAAAAACATTGAGTACATAGATCTAGGCAAGAAAGGAGGGATCTATTGGGGTGGATTCGAATGAAGTAGCTAACTCCGCAAGTGGCTAAAAACAATCTTTGAGTATGTGAAGAGGATTGAAGAAGAAAATAGAAGACAAACTCACCATTTGGGGAGGAAAGACAAGAAAGAAAAAGAAGAGATGAAGGAAAATGCCGAGAAAGGCTTATGAGAAAAAGAAGGCGGTGAAGATGAGAAGAAGAGAAAAAGGTCGAAGATGACAGAGTCAAGAAAGAGGAAAGAAGGAGGCAAGGAGATGAAGTGTTGATGTCCACCCCTTCATGTATTTTACTATGTAAATACATCTTTATGTAAGTCTTCTTCAGACATCGAATAAAAATTGTATAAATTCCATACTTGCGTAGAAATATAACAACATGATTACCTTAAGTTCATTTTAAGCTTTGATACACTCATAAACTTGACTATGTAAAGAACAATAATGTTATGATCAATAAAAGATTGATTCTACGCATACATTCTGTGATTCTACATTATCCGTATGTATCTTTGTTTAATTATTGTATGAATGTTTTAAGTTTTGGCATCATCAAAAAGGGGAAATTGTTGGGAAATTATTTTTAGATTTTGATGGATGCCATGTAAAACTTAGAATAGAAAGTTGGCACCCCATTTTTGTTGTAAATTGCATTGTAATAGATAGGGCTGGTCGAGCTGAGTCAAGTTAGCTATGCCTGAACATGCAAGAAGACAAATCGGAGACTTAAAGGAAGACTCATTGCGAGCGGTGAGTGTGGCAAAGAAGAGAAGACAGAACTCGATCAAGGTGCATCCGAGATACAGCTGAGTAAAGTATCAGTCAAGTCAACTCAAGACAGTCAAGTCTCAAGTTGAAGTGATAGAAGAGTCATCCAATGATTGGAAGCTGACTCAAAGTCACCTGGGGAAGTTAAGAAAATGCAGTCAAGTCGAGATAACTGAAAGAGATCCGTTGCACAGAAGTCAAGGAAATTACTTAAACAAGTAATACTTCCATACTCGCTTTTCTTAAAGTGCTCGATCCCGAGGAAGCGTGCAAAAGGAATAAACCAATGGAAACACTCGCACTGTGTCGAACTCAAAAGTCAAGAATCATTCATATGAGGAAATGTCAATTCCAAGGATCGCAACAAAGACAAGCCAACGACCACAAGTGTCTTTTAAAAATGAGCCTATCTCTTCAACGGGCGATTTTTGAAAGATCACTATAAAAGGCCGAGGAATCACTCGAGATAAGGTAACATGAACCACGAACATTCAAGCTAACATTAGAATCAGAACCAAAAATTACTCTCAAGTCATTCAAATTCAATCCTCAAGCCTACATTACGAAGGAAATCAATCCAACACTCACCGTGAAGGAAAGACGACTTCAATCAGTTGAAGAGGAAACATTTGAAGAATCAAGGGGTCTACATTCCACGGAGGATTGTAAGAAGGTTCAAGGTCAAACCAGTCTCAAGTTTTTGGAGGGCTTCGTGATCAAATCCAAGAAGCTTGAGCAAGTGGGTTGTAGTAGCAAGGCAATGCCTGTGAAGAAGCCGAGTCGTCGAGAAGCCACTTTGTGTGACCAAGGCATCTCCATCGAGTCCCAAAGGATCAAGTCACCGCGTGATCAAGACTTGTATCTGGACTGTTAACCACTTTGTATATTGATCAATACTTAGTGGATTCCTCCAGGAGTTGGAGAAGAGAGGAGTAGAAGAATTACCCCATTTTCAAACCTATATAAAAACTTATTGTGTCATTTACATTTCAGCACTTTAATTTCTGCATATTACTTTAATATCTGCTGATAAATTTGTTATCCAATTGATAATCAACAAAGTGCTAAAACCGAGTATTAAAACAAACTTAACCAAATTCAAGGGTGTTAAGTCTTCCGCTGAAAATATATCACATTCGAGTTAAGTCTTTAGTCAAAACAGCTGAGTTATTCTATCAACAGTTCAGTCGAGTCTGTTGAGCGACTAACTCTGCTGATTAACTAACTTAGCTGTCCATCAAGACTCAGCTGTGAAATATTAACTCTGAACGTTTTAAAAGAACTAAATCAAAAAGTTGGTAAGGTTTATTCACCCCCCCTTCTAAACCTTACACTCACACCCCTTGGGACCTACATGTTCCAAGGAGCCAAGCTGAGGCAGTGGTGCAAGGAGAAGAAGATCAAGTAGTTCTTTACATCAGTTGGGAATCCACGAGCCAATGGACAAGCAAAAGTGACTAAATGCACTATACTTCATCACATAAAGACAAGGTTGGGAGAAACCAAGGGAAGTGGGGTCACGACTTCCAGAAGGAGTCATATCATTCGACTGATTGTCTCTATTTAATAAAAAAGATCCAGATATCGCTCTCAATGCTCTACTCTCTTCCGAGAGCAATCTATAGTTGTTAATCGGAACATCTCGCCCACCCTTCACCTGGGTTGAGACGTGACCTCTTCTCCTCATTTTCATTAGGTCACTTACTCGCCTACATGTGAGAGAAGAGTGATTTGAATTACATTTAATTAAAGGTGACTTCACTCGCTTCCTTTGGAAATGGAAAACGAGTCAGAATTGATAGTCATCGCCTTTCTCTTTCGACTGGCATTATCACATCGGAAATAATAGGGGATCTCCAACAACTGTAATGCTTCAGCATGGAGATGTGTAATTAGGGATGGCAACAGGGCGGGCCTGGGATGGGTTTGGCCAAACCTGGGACCCGCCCCACGAAGAAAATTTTGGGCCCGAGACTTGTCCCACCCCGCATTGAGACCCATCCCGCCCCGCATTGGATCCGCGACCCAGCGGGTTGGACCCACTGGACCCGCCAAGAGAACAATAAACTGTCGGTCGACATTTGGGTACTGCTTTTGACCCATGTTTCAATAATCTTGTCCAAAATGTCTTTTGTAACTTTAATATAATATTAATCAATCATCATTTGGAGGCCCCATTATAATTCACAACCAACAAAAATCTGAATTTCATCACTATCTGCTACATGAAATACATCAACATAACTGAACTATTTAGAATAATAAATTGACTCATACTCTTGAACCATAAAAAACCACCCAGCTTCACTCTCCATTCTGGTCCGTCTTGTTGCACACGGCAGATGCGGCAGAGACGACACTAAAAATTAAATAAATTTATTTAAGTTAAATATCTGGGGCGGGTCCGGGGAGGATCCATAAGGACCCATTACCCGTCCTGGACCCGGCGGGTTTTTCTAAAGCGGGTCTTCAACCCGCTCCGGGACCCATTTGACCGGGTTTAAACCCACCCCGAATGGGACGAGTTTAATGCGGGGCCGGGTTTTGACCCACCCTATTGCCATCCCTAAAATGTAATCGTTGTGTGTTCTTGGCATGGGTAACAATGCCTTGCTAAAGTTTTGGCACCCTTCAAAAGGGTTGGTCAAAAGTAGCCTTATCTCAAGGTCTTCATAGCCAATGCCCTTCCTCCTAAGTGGTTGCCACAACTTTCTTCATGAATTTCTCTATGCATACGTATGTAGTGGGCCACTTTAGGAGCCAAGCACTTCAAGCAAGATTGAGAGAACCCTTTATGAAGCAGGATGCTTGGTTCTGCAGCTTTTGGGCATCTTGGGGGGAGTCAGGGATGACTTCTCTCTCCAAATACGGAATGATCTCGTCTTTCCATGAAAGAGTTTGTTGCACGGTGTTGAGTACTTTGTCCTCTAACTTCTATAGATTTGGGTGACTTGACACTAGGAGGGTGATAACTCTACTGCTGATGGCGGCCATCAAACTAGCCAAAAGGGTTGCTAGGGATCTGTGTGACCACGGACTTTTTGAATCAACTCATCAGTTACTTTATAGCGTGAGAAACTTAATCATCTTCTCCGCCATGGATTCGAAAGTTCCATATACTTGGTTGGCCACGAGTTGGGAGTCACTAAAAACGGCGAGCCTGGATCCGGCGACGAGGGCTAGTATTCCTCCTATCATCAAAGCTTCATACTCTGCCTAGTTGTTAAAAGTGGGGAATTCGACTTGACTACATAATGCAATTGATCTCCCTGTCCAAAGACAATTCTGCTCCCATTATCCAAGTGGTGGATGAGCCATCTATGTATAATTTCCATATGGAGGGTCATCATCCGTCATTGCTCCATTCATCTCCACCAAGAAGTCGCTAATACTTGAGCTCTGATGGTGGGTCGAGGTTGGAACTTGATTCCATGTCTACTAAGCTCCACTGCCCACTTTATCATTCTTCCTGAGGCGGGAATGCTGGTTAGCACTATGATCGGGTGAGATTAGAAGTAAAGCATGACCTTTCGGTACAAGTGACTAATATCATTGATAACTTTTAGTGAGTCTCCGTATCCATGAGGACTTTCTTTGATGTAGTATATTAATTGAATGTATGGTTTCCCTCCGATATTAATTGAACGCATAGATTTTCCCCAAACGGGTTTGAATTATCAATATTGGGATTTTCCTAACTAATCAATGCAATCTTTCCCCCTACATGTTTGAAATATTGAATGCAGGGTTTTCCCTAACTAACTGAATATAAGATTTTCTCTAATTAATTGAATGTGAATGTCATTGAAAACTTCCGCCCGATTGTTATGAGCAATTTTCTATTCAAGATCATTATGAAGATATTGGCTACGCATTTGGGTTCGATTATTGCAGTCTATTTATCTCCGACACGCTTTGGTTTTATCCTGAAGGCGATTCATGATTGTATTGCCATGGTCTCTCGGGTTCAACGTTTTGCAGTCGCACGGATTCAATATGATCTTGAAAATTGATATCCGAAAGGCATTTGACACATTGAGGTGGGATTTCTTATTATATGTCTTGCGCCGTTTCGGTTTCTCAAATGTTTTTGTTCATTGGGTTGAGGTGGTTCTTCGGTCGTCTAGGATATCAGTGTTGTTGAATGGGGCCTCGGTAGGTTACTTTCCCTGTTTCAAAGGAGTCAGACAAGGGGATCCTCTATCCCCGTTATTATTTTGCATTGCAGAAGAGGTTCTGAGTCGGTTTATTGAAGTGGCGATGGATCATCTTGGTTATTTCCTTTCACGGCGCCCAGGGATATTACCTTTCCATCATCCATCTTATACGCGGATGATATTGTTATTATGTGTGGGGCTTCGCCTACCAATGCCCAGGTCTTGCTTCAGATTCTCACTCTTTATGCAGATATCTCGGTCAAGTGTTTAATCCACGAAAATCCAAAGTTTACTTTGGTTCGCCAGCTTTCGATTTATATGTCCGTGGAGGGTGCAACACATTTTGGGGATTCACCTGGGGACGTTCCCTAGATGTATTTAGGCGCTCCAATATTCAAGGCTCTAAGGTTGATTTCTTCTGACTGTCTTTGATAAGATAATCCTCAAATTCCGAAGATGGAAAGGTTCGTCTCTTTCCCTTGCTGGTAGGGTTTGTCTTGTTAACTCGGTGATTACTAGCTCTTTTGTGCACACCATGATGGTTTATAAATGGCCTGCTATGCTGCTCAAGCAAATGGAAAGAGCCATGTGCAACTTCATTTGGACGGGGGATGTGAATACTAAGGGAAAGGTGGTGGTCAATTGGAATAGGTGATGCACGCCAAGGAACGATGGGGAACTGGGCGTGCGCTCGATTGTGGTTGCCAACACGGCTTTCTTGATGAAATTGGGTTGGAAGGTTTTGAACTCGGATTCGGTGGTCTACAGAATCCTTAGACAACGTTATTTCACAAGGGATGGGGAGATTCGGCGGTCCTTTATTCCTTCTTCAATTTGGGCTGGGATTAAACCCTGCATTTCTGATTGCTTGGATGATGCTCGTTGGATCCCAGGTGCTAATTTCGAGGTATTATTCGGATTGATAATTGGTTGGGCTACTCTATAGCGATGGCAATTGGCATCCCGCAGGACTATGATACTTATTTTATCAACGCATTTCGACTACTTATATGATGGGTCCTAGCACTTTACCTTCTCTTTTCGTGGAGGCCTATTTGGAGCTGGTCCGTGCCATTGTGCGCGTCCCAATTGCGCCTGATTCCTGGGATACACGTGTTTGGTTGAACTCGGAGAATGGTTTTGTTACCTCGAAGGCGGCTTATAATCATATACGTCCCCAGCGCACGACACTAAAGTGGGGTTCTTGGATTTGGTCGCAGCATATCCCGGAACGGAGATCGGTGGTAGCATGGCAGGTTGTACACAACCAACTGGCTGTCCAGGATTCTTTACGAGCTAGGGGAAGTTTTATTGGCCCATTGGTTTGTGTTCTTTGTAGGGAATCGAAAGAATCGGTTAATCATTTATTTGTCTCTTGTGTTTTTGCAGAGCTATCTCGGCGATGGATCTTTCATTCATTCCAAGTTCACCCTTTGAGACATATAGTTTCAATGAGTTATTGGTGCGGTTAATGTCTTTTCATTTCAAAGACCAGGTTACTTTCCTTTGGCGTGTGGCTATACTTTCTGCGCATACGGCTCATATGGCACATCCGAAATGAGCTGATTTTTCAATACAAAATCTGACACCGGAGGCGGCGATCATTCATCTACAAGTACTCATTGTAGAATCATCTTCTTTGGATCGGGGATGCATGTACAATAACCAACAAGACTGTTTATCTTGCGCAAAACCGCGAGTTCTGGAAGAGCTAGACAAACATCGAAGATTGTGGAGGTTCATTAGCAAAACCCCTCCGGGATTGGATCAAGGTTAACACGGATGGCGATCTTCAGGGGCGCCGGCAATCTCACAAAGATCCTGAGTCTTCCTAATTGTAGAGGTTTCTTTCGAGGGTGCTTTGTTCATCATTGTGGTTCGTGATACGCGTTTGAAGCCGAATCGGTCGCGAGAATGTGGGCGATTCAAGATGCCTTTGCGAAAGGTTGGACACAACTTTGGGCCGAATCGGATCGATGTATGTGGTGAATCTGCTGGAGAAAAAGATCAACGGAGGTCCCGTGGCGCCATCTTAGTTATTGGCGCCACACCCTGCATCTTCTCGGATACATGGATCTCGTAGTCTCTCATATTTTTGGGAAGGCAATAGGATTGCGGACATGCTGAGCAAGAAGACGGAGTGCGGCAAATGGTGGGGCGTCCCGCCCACAGAGCTTCTACACTACCTCACTGATGACTATGTTGGTCAATCCAACTATAGGTTTGTTACTTAGTGTGCCACTGCTTCAGGTTTCTTTTCCCATTTTTGGGGCGCCTTTTCTTTCCCTGGGGGTACTTTTTTTTCCTTCCATGGTTTTTCCCACAAGGGTGGGTTTTACCTTGAAGGTTTTAACGAGGCCCCAACCATTCAGCCATTTGGTCGGCTTGTGACCATTTCATTTGGTTTTTTGACATTATTTCCAGGCTTAATTTTGGTTACCTGATCAGCCTGTGATCAGGACAACTCTCTTTTTCATTTTTATATATATATAATCGAACTTATTCAAAAAAGTTTTTTTTTCAAAGTTGAATTTATTTTTATTAGAATGTTGAACGACGTTCTTTCTTCAGTATGGATGTTTTTGGATTAGTTGTTATTTCAATTATTTGAGTTTATTTCTACTGCAAGCGTATTGAATGAAGTAAAGTTTGATTTTTTTAACCCACATTTTTTAGCTTATAAAGTATTTTATTATATTAATTATTTTTATGCATTTAAATTCAAGAAATCTAGATAGGCGCTACAAAATATGTCTATCCATTTTAGGAACGCCATTTGTATATTTGCACCTCATGTTAGGTATGAACTAGATGTGACCCCCGTGTAATGTATTGACTATATATTTAATTTGAGGCTTTCATTTTGTACTATGATATCTGCATTTTCTTAATAGTTCTATTAATTAAATCTCCATACAATGTAATAATTTTAAAATAGCATCAAGACAATAAGCGAAAAATATAATTTGATATTTTTTTATTAATGAAGTCAAAATATTATATATCATACCTTAGACTCATGAAAAAATACATTCAAGACTATATCATTGTCATCGTACATAAATAAATATAATGATATGCATGGATATATGTAATATATATGATAAATGGATACATATTTTGAGATATATTCTTTAATAAAAATAAGTATTTTTAATTAAATTTAATCAACTTAAATACAATTCTATATAATTATATATAAACCCAAATAATAACTATACATATATCAAAAATAGCCAAAATACATGAATATACAAATTGATATCCATTAGCCCGATCGTATAATATTCAAAGCCTTTATTACAAAAAAAAACTCGAGTAAATATATTTTATATTTTATTTATTATGTTTAATTTTATTTTATAAGTGAATATGAGTATCTAATTGAAGATAGTAAAAGATGATTAATTTGATATATTATAAGACAAAAATCGATCATAAATAAAAAAAATTAAAAAGAAAAAGATAATTAATGTACTATACACACAAATTTGGAAAGCTAATTTTTATATAATCTAATTAAGGAACCTTAAAAGTTGACTACCAAAAACTGATATTTCAATAGTAATCAACATTTCTGTATTGATCAAATTTCTAATTTCTTTTTATAGTATTGTGAAATTGGCGGGAATTTTTTTGTAATACTATTTATAGAGACCTCTTTTTTTACATATACTAGATGAGATCCCCGTATAATGCACGTACTGTATATTTGTGAGGCCTCCATTTCATAATGTGACATATACATTTTCCTAATAGTTCTATGATTTTTTCTCCCTCCATTGTAACAATTTTAAAACAAAGATGAAAATACACTCAATACTATGTATTTGTGTTTGATCTTTGAAAATTGATTTTTCATAAACCCGCTCAAGGCACAACTTCATCGTCATTGCATTCTAGTCATTTTTAGATATTTAATAAGTGTGAAAATTATAATTTTATAAGTTAAATATCAAAATACATTGATAAATATAAAAAAATATTTGCTATTAATATGAAAAATATATTAATAAATATAAAAATTAATCTTCTATATATAAAAAACTATTATGAATATAATTTGATATTAAGTAAAAATTTAATTTCGTCTTACATTGTTATAAATATTGATATGTAAGGATATGTGTAATATTTATGATATTTTAATATATATAGAGAGATTTTATTCAATTAAATAAGTATATTTAATTGAATTTAATTGACATTAATACAATTATATATTTATGAGAAAATGGCCTACGCCCAAATAACAATTATACATATATCTCAAATAGCCAGGGTACATGAATATTTAAATTGATGCCAAATGGATGCATAATTTCTAAAGCCCATGACGGAATAAAATTTTGAGTAGACATATTTTATATTTTTATTTATTATGTTTTTTTTTAATTTACATTCAATATGAGTGTCAAACTGAAGTTCATAAAAAAATTAATTAATTTGATATATTGTATGTTAAACGGATCAAAAACAAAATAATTTTTAATTATTTTTTTTAAAAAATATAACAATTAATTTTGTACACGCTCAAATTTGGAAAACATGTTTTTATATAATTCTAATTAATGCACCTAAAAAGTTGATTGATACCAAAACTACAATTTCAAAAAATAAATCTTTTCTTTATCGCAGAAATTTTAATTACTTTATATAGTAAATGAGCGGGAAAATTTCTTGAGAGACTTCTTATATATAGATATATAGATTTGTATATTACTTGATCGATGGCTAGACTACAATAATTTTATACTATCTAATTAATGATGCATATTGATTATTAAGTGTTGTCTATATTACTTATGGAATTGTTACATTGAGTTAGAACTCCAAAATTAAGGCCATGTATGGATATGTTTTCAAATGCAATTTTCATTTTTCAACTATTCCAAAAAATGGATTTATGTTTGTTTGGGGAAGTTCTTAATGGAAATAAAGTCATTTTCAATTTTCACCTTTTTGTGGAAAGATTCTTTTGGAAACACAACCAAACAAATTTTCTCCACAATTATACAAATCTATGTGAAAATACACTTCAAAATTAATAACCAAACAACTTTTACAATAATCACGCAAATCTATGTCAAAAATACACTTTAGAAAACTATAACAAAACATATTTTTATTTTCAAACATAAAATTCAGACAACTAATCAAACACATTCTCAATTCTCACATGAAGACCAATAAAGCTTGAAAATTCATTAATGTTAGATCATTAATAATAGATCTAAATTAATGTTAATAGACATTACTTTTAAAATTTAAGATGATATATAATAAATTGGCCCATTGAGAAGGGGAGAGGGGAGAGAGAAGAGAAATCTATGGGTGACAATTCGGGTCATTGAGTCGGATTCGTGTTTGGTTTTGGGTTGATTGCGGATTATACTTAAAATACATCACAAATTGATAAAAATTTAAAATAATTATGTTTTAGACAAATTGCTAACATCGTATCAAATTTGTATTAGTCATTTTTATATTGGGATTTCTCGTGTTTATGTTCATATTTCTCTCAATAATTTTGGGTCGATTTCATGTCGAATTACCATGTCGTGTAAGAATGTAAGAATTGTCACCCCTAAAAAAATGGTTCATTGAATTTGGTTCTTTGCAATTCTCCGTCTCCACTGCTACATGGAAAGTTGGGTTTGGTGGATTAAAAAGCAGAAAGGTGGGCATTGGGCAATGATAGATCAAAAAGAAAAGGTCGACAATGACACAATGCTGACATCAGCATTGACATCACCAGATGTTGAATAATTATACTTTGATCCATTTACTTCTAGAAGGGACTCTCCTGCCCAGTATGCTTTCGCCAGAGTGTACTAATTCTTGGTCTGTTCCCGAGACACGCATTTCTCATGTGGGCCTACATGTAAAAATGCCGAAAAATAAAATAATTATGTACTTTTATATAAAAAAATGTTAACCCAATTAACTAGAGAATTGTCTTAGATTTTAAATTAATTGACAAATTTAAAGAATAATTTCAAAATAATAAAAATAAATTCATTGAAATTTGTGTGGACAATTTTATACGACAAATTCTGAAATCTTTCCGAGAGGGGAAAAAGGATAAAGACAACATATCAAATCACAACATATATGCTAATTATGTATCCTACATATATTTATCTTGTGACATTGTCACAAAATAATTTGCAACTTCATTGGTTTATTGACCCATTACACCAAATAAATATTTTATTTTTTTTTTCATTTTACAGTAACCAAATTTATTTATTTATACAATTATTTTATATACTTATATTTTATTATTGTTAAAGTAATTAACTATAAACTTTCATTTAATTAATATTACATTAATTAATTATATTAAAAATTAATATTAAAATTAATAGTAGCATTTCTTTTAGTACATTATAATTATTTATTATTTATTAAAATTTATAGAAAATATTAATTAATTATTAAAATCATGTTATATAAATTAATTATATATAAAATTAGGATACATTTGAAATTTAAATTTGAAAGTAGAAGGGAATTTGAGGACAAATGTGGGATATTGCATTATACCAAATTTGGTGTAAATGAATAGTGTTACACCGAGAAGCGTGAAATCCCTTAAAAACACACAAATCCTCTCTCTACTCTTTCTCTCTTCCCACTCTCTAAAAAAACCAAAACCCTAAAACTTTAAACCCCTCCCCCACCCTCCCCAAATGCCTAGCGGCTTAGCGCTCTCCTCCTCCCTCCCTCTTCTCCTCCTCCTCCTCCCCTTATCCCCTCCCATCCCTTCCCCTCCCCAACCATGTTTCACATGGAGTACAATGAAGGCACATCTTTTGTGTTATCCGGAGGTGATCGGATTCTCCGATCGAGAGTGGAGGCAAGTCGGAGATTGGAGCTACAAAGAGGAGATTTGGAGCCGGGTAGGTGATGGGTTGCGGTTGAAGATCGGGTGAGGGAGAGGCATTTTTCATTTCTCTTTTTCGATTTTTCTATTTTTTTTTTGATTTTTTTTGTTTGAGTCTTTATTTTTACCGGTTGATTTGCGAAACTCGTAGGCGGTCAGTTATTTCTGTCTTGCAGTGCGTGAAGTAGCTCGTGCCCGGATTTGTTCGAGTTGGGTAGTCTCCCTTGAGGAGTGCCTTAGTCCTCCTTTCGGAGGTGGTTTAGTTTTCTTTTGCTTTGTGTTTTTTTTCTTTTTTAGTTGTTTCTTGTTTTGCTCCCTCGATTTACGGTGATTTTACCTCTCGTACGGAGTTCTCCCCTTGACATGTATCAATGTATGTATGTTCAAGGTGGCTATTTTGCTAGTTGGCAGTGTAAGTTTTGTTTTGTTAATATATAAAAGTTCTATCGTTTCGGGAAAAAAAAAAAAGAATAGTGTTACACCAAATTTGGTGTAATGCTATTCACTACACCAAATTTGGTTGATATCCTACATATATTTATCTTGTGACAATGTCACAAAATAATTTGCAACTTCATTGGTTTATTACCCACTAACTCCTGCAAGTTCAATCAGACTCCTCTAGACCAATCTTGACATATATGATAACATTTTATTTAGATTAGGACATTTCCAACTCATTACGCCAAATTTGGTGTAAAAACTGCACCAAATTTAATGTTTTGATATAATTTTGTCAAAATCATCTCCAACCCATTACACCAAATGAATATTTTATTCTTTTTACTTCATTTTACAGTAACCAAATTTATTTATTTATATAATTATTCTATTTACTTATATTTTATTATTGTTAAAGTAATTAACTATAAACTTTCATTTAATGAATATTACATTAATTAATTATATTAAAAATTAATATTAGCATTTCTTTTAGTTTACATTATAATTATTTATTATTTATTAAAATTTATAGAAAGTGTTAATTAATTATTAGAATCATGTTATATAAATTAATTATATATAAAATGAGGATACAATCATAATTTAAATTTGAAAGTAGAAGGGAATTTGATGGCAATGTGGGATATTGCATTACACCAAATTTAGGGTATATGAATAGTTTTACATCAAATCTAATGTAGTGATAATTTGGTGTGTAGTTTAGAGTTGGGTTGGAGAGTGATTTTTGCATATTTGGTGTAATAAGGTGGGATTTGAAGTTGAGTTGAAGATGCTCTTACAAAGTAGGAAGAGTTGAGGTATTAGATATTAGTGAACTGGTTAAAGACCCTGATGCCCAACCAAAGGTCTAAAGTTTGAATTTCACCAATCCCTCTCCTCTCAGCAAGACATAAATTTATAGTAATGCGATATTGACTAATTTATGATGGAAATAATCACATTCCATAAAAAATGGCGCCATCTATGTTATTTACCTATGGCATCTTGAAATCATCATCAAGAATTGGGAATATCCTCCCTTATTCTGGCATGATTCATTTAACAAGATTCAATTATTAACCGATACCCATCATTCCTTGATGATTCGAAAATTGAAACTGTAAATCATTCTAGATTCGGGATTAGTCGATGCTATCCACTTGGGTAGCTACCCAAGTGGGTTCTATGACCACGGTTCCGGTTCCAAAACCGTCGATTTCGGTTCCTCATTTTGGAGTAACCGAATCGAAATCTGTTGCCTCCTTGGTTCCGATTCCAAAACCGAAACCGACGGTTCGGTTCCCGGTTTGGAACCCTGGTTCCTCCACTCGTTCTAGTTCTAGTTTTAACCTAACCATTTGTTTATCTTTTAATAATTTTTTGATTTTTTTAAAATGGTTTATCAATTTCAGTTAAAAAAGAAAAAATAAAAAAAAACTTGGAATTAATATTCAATTAAGTTTTGTACTTGATATTAATAATAATATTAAACTGTATATATATACACTATTAGAGTATGGAGGAATCAAAGTTCACGTAGTTCGCTTAAAACATTTGGTTTAAAATGTGTCTTATGTAATTATTAATATAAAACATCATAATAAACATTTAACATTTCTTCCAGCATATGTTTACTAAAACAAATAAAAATCATTGGTTTTAACCTTGAAGCCGGCAGTTTTAATTGCAGTTCCACTACGATTCATCGACGGTTAAAACTGTCGTTATGGTTTTTGAGACTAAGAAACTGGAACCGTAACCGACCTACATGGTTCCAGTTTCGGTTTTAGAACCACTGACCACGATTTTGGTTTCAGTTTGGAACCTGATTTTGGTTCCATTTGGCCACACTTGATGTGTGTGTGTGTGTATATATATATATATATATATATATATATATATTGGGTGTAGGTCCTAAGTACATCGTTCATGTGTCCATTTTTTATAAAATGAATCAAATATCCATATAGTGAGTCCTGAGTGTGTGTCACTGGAGATCACAATATTTTCAAATTTTCATTTGATATCATGCATACAATAATGATATATATTATCTTATACACGTTAATTATATTTTTATTTTAAAAATTTGATGTAGGGTTAGTCACGGTATTAGAACCGCCGGTTCCAATTCTTTCAAAATGAGGAACCAGAACCAGAGTTGTTGCTTCATGGTTCCAGTTCCAAAATCGAAACTGATAGTTTATGTTCCAAACCAGAACCCGATTCCTTCACGGTTTAATCGAAACTATTTTTTTCTCTTTTGATAATTTTTTGATTTTTTTTTTAAAATAATTTAAAATTTAAGTTACAACAAAAGGAAAAAAAAAGGAATTGGACTTAATATTCACAATAATATTAAATTTTGGACTTAATATTAATATAATATTAAGTTGCCTACTAGAGTTGCTAAGGTCAGGTCAGACAAGCCCACTGGGCTAGAGGAAAAATTGAGTTGGACCAGACTGGGCCAAATCGTGATCGAGTCGCTATATTTGTAGCCCAGCCTAACCTAACACATGAAAGTACATATAAAAAACCGGGTTGATCGGGTCGGGCCTGTGTTTTCAGGCCAAATAGGCCTGATTCATTTCGTACCTCTAAAAATGAAGCCAACTCGAACTTTTACCGCCCATGGCACAAGAACACATTTTTGACAACTCTCTCGCTTATGTATCCTCTTAAGGTATAGAGGAATCAAAGTTCACGTAGCTTGTTTACAACATTTGGTTTAAGACGTGTTTCATGCGGATACTAATATAAAACATCAAATAAGCACTTAACATTTCGTCATTGATTACAATGGTATAGAATCGGGAATGCCTTCAAAATGGCAAATTACAGAAACAAAAGATTACAAGGAAAAGAACTAGCTATTACAACTTCTCCAATAGAACTTTCAGAAAGCCGAGTCGAGAAGAATCTCTTTCCGCAAAGTAATTACATTCCGGCTAGTGCTCACGGTCTGACGTATTGCTTCCATAGATGAAACGGCTTACGTCTTCTGTGTAGTAGCACCACTAATACAGAAGATCATTCGAACTAGAAAATGTTGAAGACTGGTTGCTGGACTCTATGTGTAGAATGCATAAAATTGCTTTTTGATGTATTAGAAATTCTCTGAATTTTTCTGTGTAAAATCTGCAATGCACAACAATGGAATTTATAGTCAACCAGCACCTGCAGGAGATAACAAAAAGTAGTGGGCATTAATCCAATTGTAACCCAGATGATACACCCCACTACAGTATAACAGACAAGTAGTGGACTCTCTTCAGATGACCATTACTGTAGGAGTTACTAACTCCAACAGTTGCACGAATTTGGACACCTACAATGTCCATATTCATTGGGCTCCAACAATCCAACAGTCACTTGAATCTGGGCCAAACCCATTTTCGAGTGGTAAAACCTTAGTGGGCCTGGACCTGGGCCCAAAGGGCCAGGCCGCCCCAAGCAGTCCCATGCCCATGCCCAGGCCCAGCCCGGGCCGGGCGAGAGCGCGCGCGTGTGTGACCCTCTTGTGATCTTTCACTTGTGTTATAGTTTATACAACAAATAACACCTTCTAGTAAATAAACTAGGATAAACAATGATTTGTATTCCATGTGGGATAAGGCAAAAGCATTTCATCTCTCTTTACACAATCTTTACATAATTCCCATTTATGTGGCTACCTTCGTGTATTAATTTCTCACTCACCAAAATTTGATTTTGAGAAATAAAAAATATGAAAATCTACTTAGAACGTAGATTAGTAATATATAATTTAATTCCTCCAGACTTAAATATTTAGCTACCGAATATTTGGTCAAAGTCAGGTCGACACCCACTTTATCAAAGCCAAAATTTCCAGCAATCCCCCACATGAGTGAAAATTAATGTATGCATGAATGCAGACATGCAAACCAGTCCTTAAGAGACAATATTGCATTCGGAAAGGTAGCTTATGGCTTTGAACCTTCTGTAGTCAATACCATTGGGTACACAAGCGGCTTAGTGGACGCAATGCCTTTAACTATTCATCCACGGTGTATACCAAGTCAACAGTATTAACACAATAAGGTCTCAACACCTTCTGTTCTCACGTTTTGTGTCCGTTTCGGCCATGGAACCTCTTTGAATTCATAAGTGTTACTTTGAAGTGGCCTGCACTTCTCACTTATATAGGTGATCTCCTATCCGAGTATACTGCCATACTCAACCTCAACGAGATGTAGGAATCATTAAAAGTCAAATGACTTAGCCTCACCACAACTTTGCAGGTGTTTCAACACTTGGTATTGCTCTTTAGGGATGGGTTATAACATTGTCTCCAAGTGTTACAACATAACCTTCATAGTTTAGTTTTCCCATTGAACCAAGTTTTTGGGATTTCCAGTCATCATGTTTGGGTTACCACTATGATGGTTATTTTACTTTGTGGACTTTAAGCCCATTCCCTCTAGCAATTTACTCAATTGATCTCGATTCAAACCTTTTGTCAAAGGATCTGCCAAATTATCTTTTGACTTTACGTAGTCAATTGACATCACACCATTTGAGATTAACTGTCTAACGGTATTGTGTCTCCGACGAATATGTCGAGACTTACCGTTATACATATTGCTCTGTGCCCTTCCTATAGCCGCTTGACTATCACAATAAATCATCACAGAAGGCACATGCTTTTTCCAACATGGAATGTCTTCCAAAACATTTTGAAGCCACTCTGCTTCTTCACCAACTTTATCCAAAGTTATAAATTCAGATTCCATGGTGGATCGAGCTATACATGTTTGTTTCATGGACTTCCACAATACCGCACCACCTCTAATGGTGAATATATATATCCACTAGTGGAATAATAATCTTTTGAATCTGAAATCCAACTAGCATCACTATACCCTTCAAGTACAACTTGATATCTTGAGTAGTATAACCCATAATCTAAGGTATACTTCAAGTATTTTAACACCCTGGTTAACGCTTTCCAATGCTCATGGCTTGTATTGCTCGTGAACCTACTCAACATATTTACAACGTAGGCGAAGTCCTGGCGTGTACAATTTGTGATGTACATCGATCGCTATTATACGTGAGATTCCATTTGAGCAATCTGTTTACGCTTTATTAGCAACCCGATTTACACTTAAATCAATGGCGTCTTTGACGGTGAATCATCAAAGGCATTGAATTTCTTGAGCACTTTCTCCACATAGTGGGATTGTGACAAGATAATTCCATTAGAGTTCTCACGATTTTTTTATCCCGAGGATTACATCAAAGAATCCCATATCCTTCATGTCAAAGTTCCTCTTTAACATTCTTTTAGTCTCCATGATAGTATCATGACTACTGTCCATGATTAACAAATCGTCTACGTATAGACAAACTATGACAAATGCTTCCGATGTCCCTTTGACATATACGCATTTATCACACTCGTTGATTTTAAATCCATTTGACAACATCGTATTGTCAAACTTAAGATGCCATTGTTTTGGAGCTTGTTTCAGTCTGTACAAGGATCTTATTAACTTGCACACCTTCTTTTCTTGACCGGGTGCAACAAACCCTTCAGGTTGTTCCATGTAGATTTCAACATCTATCTCTCCATTCAGAAACGCCGTCTTGACATCCACATGATGAATCTCTAGATTGTGCAAAGCAGCAATCGCGAGAAGCACCCGAATAGACGCAATCCTCGTTACTGGAGAATAGGTATCAAAGAAGTCATATCCTTATTTTTGCTTAAAGCCTTTGGCCACAAGCCGAGCTTTGAGTTTGTTGATTACAATGGTACAGAATCGGAAATGCCTTCAAAATGGCAAATTACAGAAACAGAAGATTACAAGGAAAATAACTAGCTATTACAACTTCTCCAATAGAACTTTCAGAAAGCTGAGTCGAGAAGAATCTCTTTCCGCAAAGTAATTACGTCCCGGCTAGTGCTCACGGTCTGACGTATTGCTTCCAAAGATGAATCGGCTTACGTCTTCTGTGTAGTAGCACCACTAATACAGAAGCTCATTCGAACTAGAAAATGTTCAAGACTGGTTGCTGGACTCTATGTGTAGAATGCAGAAAATTGCTTTTTGATGTATCAGAAATTCTATGAATTTTTCTGTGTAAAATCTGCAATGCACAACAATGAATTTATAGTTAACCAGCACCTGCAGGAGATAACAAAAAGTAGTGGGCATTAATCCAATTATAACATCCCAAATGTTACACCCCACTACTGCATGACAGACAAGTAGTGGGCTCTCTTCAGATGACCATTACTGTAGGAGTTACTTACTCCAACACGGTTGCGAATCGGACACCTCAATGTCCGTGATTCATTGGCTCCAACTCTATCGCTTGAATCTGAGTCAAAGCCCATTTTCGAGTAGCAAAACTTTAGTGGACCTGGACCCGAGCCCAGGCCCAGGCCAGGCCGGGCAGGCGCGCGCGTGTGGCCCACTTGTGATCATCCACTTGTGTTATAGTTTATACAACAGATAACACCTTCTAGTAAATAAACTAGGATAAACAATGATTTGTATTCCATGTGATAAGGCAAAAGCCTTTCATCTCCCTTTACATAATCTTTACATAATGCCCATTTATGTGGCTATCTTCGTGTATTAATTTCTCACTCATCGAACATCTACTCGGAACGTAGATTAATAATATATAATTTAATTCCTCCAGAATTAAATATTTAGCCACCGAATATTTGGTCAAATTCCGGTCGACACCCACTTTATCAAAACCAAAATTTCCAACATCTTCTAGCATATTTTTACTGAAAAATAAAAACCATCGGTTTTAACCTTAAACCCGACAATTTTAATTGCTGGTTACGCCGGTTCAATGGTTTTTGACAACAAGGAAGTGTAATTGGAACCGACCTACACGGTTCATGTTCCGACTTCAGAACCAGGTTCATGTCAATGGTTCCGGTTCTGATTCTGGTTTGGAACTTGGTTTCAGTTCCATTTGGAACCGTCGACCACAGTTTCAGTTTTGATTTGGAACCCGATGTTTTATTTGGCCACCCTAATATGATGAAATACTGAAAAAAAAAGCGAAAAAAAAAGGATCATGAGCGTACAAGGTAGCATACGATAGAGTGATACAATACATGCGTAATCATTTTTTAGAATCAATTCCTAGAATATTATTATGATTTCTTTTAGGAAACAAACATCCTCCAATTCAAAAGAGCCAGCCAGCCAGCTGCAGTCCCCACCCCACCCCCACCCCAATTAATAATTTGATATTCTATATATACACAATATATACGCCCACCACTTTTCTCAACTTTACTCACCTCTCATCATTCACCCCAAAAAGTGCCTCCCCATAATTGTCCAATCTTTGAAACCCTTTTTTTCTTCATCCATGGAGGCCACCCCACCCCACATCGCCATTCTCCCTTCCCCAGGCATGGGCCACCTAATCCCCTTGGTAGAATTCGCCAAGAGACTCCACCACCACCACCATTTTTCCACCACTCTCATCATCCCCACCGACGGCCCTCTCTCCGCCGCCCAAAATACCTTCCTCTCCGCCCTCCCCTCCGCCATCGATTACATCCTCCTTCCGCCCGTCAGCTTCGACGATTTGCCGGCGGACGTCAAAATCGAGACGCGTATTTCGCTCTCCATAACCCGTTCCCTGCCGTCACTTCACGACGCCGTTAAATCGCTTCATGAGAGCAAAAACCTCTCCGCTTTTGTGGTCGATCTTTTCGGTACTGATGGGTTTGAAGTCGCTTTTCAACACAAAATCCCTCCGTACGTTTTTTTCTGTTCTACTGCTATGGCTCTGTCTCTGTTTCTTTACTTGCCCAAATTGGACGAAACGGTGTCGTGTGAGTATAGGGATGTGACCGAGAAGTTGCGGATCCCGGGTTGTATCCCGATACATGGAAAGGATTTGTTAGACCCGGTTCAGGATAGGAAGAATGATGCCTATAAATGGGTTCTTCATCATACGAACAAGTATAAATTGGCTGAGGGTATTTTGGTAAATAGTTTTAAAGAACTGGAACCTAGTGCCATTGAAGCTTTGCAGGTAAAGGAAAATGGTAAACCAATTGTTTATCCAATTGGGCCTTTGGTTCTAATGGGCTCATCAAAATCTGAGGTTGATGGGTCATGTGTCTGTTTGAAGTGGTTGGATGAGCAGCCCAGTGCCTCTGTTTTGTATGTTTCTTTTGGTAGTGGTGGGACCTTATCACATGATCAGATAATTGAGCTTGCACTAGGTTTGGAAATGAGTGAGCAAAGGTTTTTATGGGTTGTTAGATGCCCAAATAGCACAACTTCCAATGCTACATTTTTTAATATTCAGAATTCTGATGACCCATTGGCTTATTTGCCACAAGGGTTTCTAGAGAGGACCCGGGGCCGGGGCCTTGTGGTGCCCCTGTGGGCTCCACAGGCGAAAATCTTGGCCCACGAGTCGTTAAGCGCGTTTCTAACACATTGTGGTTGGAATTCGATTCTCGAAAGTATTGTCAATGGGGTGCCGATGATTGCCTGGCCACTTTATGCGGAACAGCGAATGAATGCGGTAATGCTGCACGAGGATGTGAAAGTGGCCTTGAGGCCTCAAGTCGGAGAAAATGGGTTGGTGGGGAGAGTGGAAATCGCGAATGTTGTTAAGTGTTTGATGGAAGGAGAAGAAGGTAAAAGTATTCGTAGTCGAATGAGGGATCTCAAGGATGCTGCTGCAAAGGTACTTGGTGAAAATGGTTCTTCTACAAAATTACTAGCTGAATTGGCTACCAAATGGAAGAGTAATAACACTTCTATTTGAACTTGAACGATATTTTTCAATAATTTTATATTTTGTCTATTTATTTTTTGTAAAGTATGTGAAATTGTCCACCATAAATTATGCACGTACACGTGCGTAATGTATGAGCACATCATGCACGATGCACGTGTATATTTTTTATTTTTATTTTTATTTTATCTTATCTCTTTGGTAGATAGATTTATTATGATGTTTTGCTTTATCTTTTGGCTTTTCAACGTAGGGCACGACCACATGTTTGTATTGGCTAATGTACGATTGTGGTTTGTTTGTAATTAATGGAGAATATCCGATTGTGCAACAATAACTTTGTTGTGATTCAATTTGTACTATTGGCTTATAATGCAATTGTGAAATGTTAGGTGGGCGTGGGATTAGTACATCAAAGAAATTAAATAGTAAGAAGAAACTCATCCCCGTCACATCATATACAGGAGAGTGCCCAATAATTGAAATACAATGGAGTGGGAGGGCATTAAGAGTAGGCAAAATTATTTTTTTAGTTCTCTAAGTGGCGCCACTCGAAGATTTAGTCCTTTTTTTTTCTCGGAGATTTAGTCCTTTTTTTTCTCGATATTGAGTTTAGTCCTTTAAATGGATAAAATTCGGACTTTTAGTCCTGTTACATGCTATAACAGGTAAATGTTACCTGCTAATGGATTTTCTTTAATTCAAACTTTAAATAAATTTTAAAAAATAATAAAATATTATCCATGATAAAAAAAATGAGTTTTAATTTTATATTTTTAATTTTTATTTGAAATGTGAATTTCATATTTTAGAAATAAAAAAATCTATTTCCTACAAAAATTTACTAACACATTTTTTTACGAAAACTATTTCAAAAGAAATATTTATTTTTATTCTCTTTTTTGGTTTAAGTTACTTATTAATTTTAAAAATAATAAAAATATAAAATTCACATATAGTTATTGGAAATATATTCAATTCAACTTTAAATAAAATAAAATAGTTTATAATATTGAATAATTTCATAATTTATAAATATAGAAATTATTTTTAAAAATAAGAAAAATACTATTAAAATATTTTACATTTCTAGCTAAAAGTATACTTAAATTATAAATATATAAATATTAACAAATTATCCATCTTTTCAAAGAGAATAAATGGTTATTCAAACTTTAAAAATAATAAAATAATATTATTTTAATTTCTATTTATTTATATTTATATTTTATTTTTAATCAAATATTATATATATACGCATATACATTAGTATACACATGTTACATACGTATGCAAACATACATATATATGTATATATATATACAGTATACTTAAAGTTTGAATAACCATTTATACTTTTTGAGAAAATGTATAATTTGTTAATATTTATATATTTGTAATTTAAGTATACTTTTACTTAGAAATATAAAATATTTTAATAGTACTTTTCTTCTTTTGAAAATAATTTCTATATTTATAAAATATGAAATTATTAATATTGTAAACTATTTTTATTTTATTTATAGTTTTAGTAAAAGATTTTTTTAGTAAAATATTTGAAGGAAATATTTTTTTTAATTCTAAATATTAAATTCACAATTTAAATAAAATATTTAAAAGTATAAAATTAAAACTCCTTTTTATCATGAACAATATTCTAATTTTTTAAAATTTATTTAAAGTTTGAATTAAAGATAATCTACTAGCAGGTAACATTTACCTGTTATAGCAGGTAACAGGACTAAAAGTCCGAATTTTGTTCATTTAAAGGACTAAACTCAAAGTCGAGAAAAAAAAAAGACTAAATCTCCGAGTGGCTCCACTTAGAGGACTAAAAAACTAATTTTGCCTTAAGAGTAAATTGACTTGGTAATTCGTTACCCTTTCCGAAATCACAATTATACATGTGTATATATATATATATTTTTTTTGATAATATGTGTATTTTGTATGATTGAATAATGTGATTAATATTATATTTTAAATCGAAAATTGTGTTTTTTCTGGCTTCATATTTCTTATATTTCTTCCTTTTTTTCGCCTTTTTTCTGTCTATTCCCATTGACAACCCTTTCCTTTTCATTCCCCCCATTATTCCTAGGGATGTTTAACCAAAACTAGACTCACCCCATTTGGAGCGGGCCTGGGGCAAATAAATGTTTTTGGGCCGAGTAATGCGTATATATTTTTATACCCAGACAGGTCTAGGTCTGGTAACGGGCGAATCATGCTCAACCCATATAATAAGTATATTATAGATTGTTTATGTTGTTCCAAAGCTCTTGGTTTATATACTTATTGGTGTTTATTAAATAATTCATTCAATATTCACAAAATTACATAAATCACATTTGGCACAATCTTTTATAAAAATATCATGACTAAAAATCATATAAATTTGGTATGAAGTTGGCGGGTCTAACTTGTCTTTTCTCGCCAAATATATTTATGGGTTGGGGGCATGTATGCGGGTCTAAGATAAGACGAGACAGTCGGTATAGGTCTGTACCTTGTGTATTTTTAATGGGTTTGGTCTTATGTCTTGGTGGACTCAAACCCAAACCCGATACATTGACATCCCCAATTCCTCCTACTCCCCAAATCGATGGTCGATTATCACTAGCTTTCTTCTTCTTCTACATATCTTCTCAATCATCGTCTCTTTCCCTTACTCAGTCACTCTTCCTCTTTTCTTAGTTGAACAATATTTAAAGCCAAGTTCATAATTTCATCATGGATGAAATTTTAACATTTGATATAGAGGGAGTTTTTGCAAAAAAATATGCTTTCACAAGAAGTGATTTATCATAACAAAAGTACAAGTAGTTGAGAATCACAAACTGATAGTGTTTACAAATATAATTAGAAGTTGAGAGTGTTTGATAAAAAAATTGTAAAAGTGCTTATTTGTTTGTTAAAGTCAATCAGAAGCAGAATAAACACATATTTCCCTATTTTAGATTCTAATTAAAAAAACGTAAAATCCGAAGTAGAAATTGACATTTACAAACAATAAAATATTTTTTCCAGCCTAATAATAATAAAAAAAAATTCAGTGATTATAAACACTCTTATAGTAATGCATTATGACCCATGTGGTCTAACAAATTAAATTCATGGGTCAACAAGTAAACAAAGAAGCTGAACTTAAATGACTAGGTTAAATCCATAGAGGCAAGAAGAAACAAATTTACTTGTTCACTGAGTTTGAATGGTCTATAGTCTATACACTATATTACATAATATATATAGATATATAGATAGATATAAAGAGAAATCTCTCATAATAGTAGCTAGAATTTTTCCCGCTATTTTCTGTTATTATAAAAGGTAATAAAAATCTGTGTAAATATAAGAAGTAATTCCATTTTGGATTTCATTGTTTTTTGTAGTCAACTTTTTGTTTCTTCCAAAAAACCACTTTTCAAATTATATAAAAAATAGATTATGTAAAATTAGCTTTCCAAATCTATATGTGTACTACATTAATTATTATATTTTTTTTTCTTTTTTCAAATTTAATTAACTTTTTTGTTATTGATCCATTTTTGACATATAATATACCTAATTAATAATTTTTTTACGATCTTCAGTTCGACACTTATATTGCATATAAATAATAAAAAATAAAAATAAAAAATGTAGGAAATATTTACTCATTATTTTGTAATGGGCTTTAAAAATTATGCATTCAAACTATTGGACATCAACTTGTATATTCATGTATTTTGGCTACTTATGATAAATGTATGATTGTTATTTGGGCTTAGCCCATTTTTCAATAGTTATATAGAATTATATTTAATTTAATTAAAGTATATTTATTTTAATTGAAGAAATTACCTCAAAATATGTATCCATATATATATATTACATATATCCATACATAGGATTAAATACATTTATGTAAGAATAAAAGTAAGATTTATTTAATAAGAAATTATACTCATAATAACATTTAATATATAGAAAATTATTTTAATATATATTAACATACTTTTCTGTTAATAGAAATTATGTTTTATATTTATGAATGTATTTTGATGTTCAAGTTTCAAAGTTGTACATTTAGAATTAGATATGAATTTATCAGTTTGATATTTTTTGATATATGTGTATGTATAAAAATAAAATAGTTTTGGTTTTTGAAATTACATTGCTAAATATAAAACATAGTTTTTGTTTAATTCCTCTAATAATTTGATAATTGTTCAACTTTCTAACCCTAAAAAAGTATTTAAATTTTGAAATAACTTCAAGGTGAAGGTGTAATAGTTTGGTATCTATTAATAAAATTCTTTTTCTTTTTCGAAATCCACTTCGGATACCCCGGGGTGGTAGAGGATTAGGCCCTAGGTGGGTTGAACCTCTATAAATCACCGAGTGTTGTTTACTTTCCCGCACTTTTATTCTTGCTATCATTCTTAGATTCGAAAAAGAGGGCGAAAATAAAAAAATCGGCATAATCTATTCACCCCTCCTCTAGATTATCGTAGCCACTTGGACTAACAAGTGGTATCAAAGCCAAACTATTTGGCAAGCTCATTCTTCATTGCGAGTAAAGAGGAAAAGATCCATGGCTACGAACGAACGCTACCTCACCACTAGCGCCTCTACCAATAAGCCACCACTATTCGACGCCAACAACTATGCTTTTTTACATGCACACCATATTGACAAAAACATTAAAACCTACCAAAATTAAAATAAGATACACAATTTACCAAGATTCTCACTGTTATTTATTACATCCAAATTTTGTCTATATATAATACAAACCTTAATTACCTAAATTAAAAAATTTACCATAAAATTATAATACTATATATAACATATAGTTTAGGTGGGAAGTTTTTGTAATACTATTTATAGCGACTTATATACATATACATATATATATGATTTGGTTCAAATGGGACACACCTCCTTATATGAGACGGTGGGGACTAATCCAAATCATTAATTTTTTTTGATTAATGGTGTAGATTTAATGACTAGAAAAATAAATTAAAGACCTAAATTGATAATTATAAGGGTAAAATAGACAATATATATGATATTGAAAACTGCCATAAACAATTCCCTACAAAATAGGGATTTGATTAGCCACCTAATCAATAAAAAACGTGGGGAGGATCAATCACAGATTGGTCATTATCTTCTCATTCAACGTTAAAAATCCTCCATTATTGAAAGCCTGCGGAAAATTAAAAATCACAAAACAAAATTCCTCAAACACATGAATCCCAATCCAAGCCATTCTACAATGGAAAACAATGCGAGTGATGCTGAAAGTGATGAATTCCTTCAACAATTTGACGAACAAGGTATTCCTATTACTAATTATCTGTTTTGTTTTTGAGAAAAATTACCTGGTTCGATAAAGAATTTGATACATACCATTTACCAAGTATTTTAATTTTTTTCCATGTTTTCCACTCCGTTGGAGAAATTCAAATCCTTTTTTTCTGCTCTCTTATATTCTTGTTTCTAATTTCTCCATTTACAAATATAATTAACGTATCACTTGATATATATTATATTTCAAATTAGTCTAAAAATAGTGTATATATCTTGTAAATTGTAACTATATTTTGTATTCTTCGTAATTCTAGTAACGCTCAAATTATTTGATCATAAAAATAATCACTGCAGGTTTAAATGATTTATTTAGTATGAATATAAATGCTAACTGTATCAATGAACACGTAAAATGACAGCCCCCCGGTTGATTTTTTTTTATGATATACGTTGTATACTTATGTTAAAATAACTGTATACATAATACTTATGTTAAAATAACTGTATACTTATGTTAAAATAATTGTATACATACTATTTGTTTATCGTATCAATTTAAATGCTAATTGTATCAGTGAACACGTAAAATGATAACCCCCTGTTGATATTTTTTTTATAATATAGTTGTATACTTATGTTAAAATAACTGTATACATACTATTTGTTTGTTGTATCGGTAACAACGTTTATCCTACCAAAAAATAGGTGAATCATGTGAAAAAGGAGTGGGTGGGAGTCGTGGTGGCCAGAATCCAAAGTCAAGGAGGCAGATCGGTCGGCAAGAACCAAGTTAAAACGGCGATGTGGTTCATGTGGAGAAGTAACAACCCATAGTAGTTTGAACATGCCCCAAACAAATCGAAATCATGATCAAAAGACTTGTTCATTTTTTATTATTGGGACAACTAGTTCATAATACTATGTATTTTTTTTTGAATGAGGCCTAAGTATTTTTTAATGATGTCGATTAATTGTTTTATTGAGTATACAACACTGCTTTAGAATTCAATCATGTCACAAAAAATACACAAAAAGAAGTATATCTATACAGTAGGTAGCTTTCTTATGGCGAGTGGCAGTCCTGTCCTGCATCTGGCTCATTTGGCACATCTGGAATGAGTTGGTTTTTCACAACAAATTATGGACGGTGGATGCGGCTATTCTTCATCTCCGAGTTCTTATCATTGAATCATCTTCATTAGATCGGGACTGCATGTACAATGACCAAAAAGACCTTCTCATCCTTCGCAGGCTGCGGGCTCCTTGGCGGGCTAGACAAGCCCCGAAGATCGTGGAAGTTAATTGGCAAAAATCCCTTCTGGGTTGGATCAAGGTGAATACGGACGATTACGGTCTGGGGCGCTGGGAAACTAATCGCTTCCGGGTCTTGAAATGCGAGATTTCTTTCGGGGGTGCTTTGTGAATAGTTGTGGTGCGGTTTATGCGTTCAAAGCCGAGTTGGTGGCAACAATGTGGGCGATCCATTATGCATTTAGTAAGGGATGGACACAACTTTGGCTGGAGTCGGATTCGATATATATGGTGAACTTGATTGATAAGAGATCCGTGGAGGTCCCATGGCGCCACCTTAGCAAGTAGCGTTACACTCTTCACCTAATCTCCCAGATGGATTTGGTGGTCTCACATATGTTTTGGGAAGTCAATCGGGTGGCAGACAGACTGAGTAAGAAGACGGACTATGGGACTTCGTGGCGCGTCCCGCCTGAAGAACTTGCGCCTTTTCTCACTGATGACTATGTTGGCCAGTCCAATTATAGGTTTGTTAGCTAATGCGCCCGAGATTCTATTTTGTATGTTTGGATGCCTTTTTCCTATTATGGGGGGTACTCTTTTTCCTGCCAGAGGTTTTCCCCACAAAAGTGGATTTTACCTTGGGAGGTTTTAACAAGGCCCCAACCATTCAGCCATTTAGTCGGCTTGTGACCATTTCGATTTTGTTTCGTTCTTTTTTCACGCTTACTTCTTTGGCTACCTGATCAACCTGTGATCAGGATGACTCTCATTTTTCATTTATATATATATATATATATATATATTCCAATTCATTAAAAAAATACAGTAAAATTAACTTAATCATACAATTCGAATTATACATAACAGAAGTATATCTATACAATAATGTTGCTACTGCTCCACAAAATTAATTATATAACAAAAATGGCATAAACATACAAATAAAGGTTATATCTATACAATAAATGTAACTATAACATATAATTTGAAACTAATTATATAACAAAAATGTCATAAATATACAGATAAAGGTTATATCTATACAGTAAATTTAACTATATCATATAATTCGAAACTAATTATACAACAAAAATGACATAAATATACAGATAAAGGTGAAATCTATACAGTAAATTTAACTATATCATACAATTCGAAATTATAAAAGACGTGTATTTTGAAAGGATAGAACTTCCCCTTAAACATATGAACTGAAAAAAGTAAAATAAAACTTACCATCTACAGTTGAAATATGAAGAGACGTGTATTTTTGAAAGGATATAACTCCCCGCTTAAACATAGGAGGCTGAAAAGGTAAAATAAAACTTACCTTCTACACTCAAATATAAAAGACATATTTACCCTTAATAAAAAAATCGAAAATAATATAAATTACCAATTTCAATTCATGCATTAACTAATTGCCTAAAATAACGGAATTAATCTGAATCATCCAAAATATCAATCAAACGGTTATAATAAATCCTCACTGTCTCATATAAGGGGGTGTCCCATTTATATATATATATATATATATATATATATATAGGGGGAGGGTTATATAGGACCCCCCTATTATATGAGTACGTAGGACCAGATCCAAGCCGTAAATAAATTAATTTCAATGGCTGAGATTAATCCTGCTTATTTGCTGATAAATCATTTGAAACAGCCAAAGGAGGGTAGATTAGTCCATTTAATAATAAGTTATGGTAACTAAATCTAGTAAATCCCACTAAAATATGATGAGTTACAATCAATGTCCACCAAATCTATTATTGAAATAAATCGTCCACTTCATTTCACCTTCTCCACCGTTCTTCAGAATCGAGATAGTCTCCCGATTCACCTGAAAATTCGTCATTTGCGTATTTGAATCAAGAAAAGAAAAGAATGGATGACACATATGAAGAAAGCTTCAATACTAATGAAGAACAAGGTAACACTTTTTCTTGCCTTGAAATTGTTTTCATTGTCCATTTTTTTTGAATCCCCTAAAATTTGATTAAGTAATTTTTCTAAAATCAATGATTCGATCAATCATTTTCATTTTTTTTTTTTAATTATTACCCAACAATATGCTTATGCGTGTCTGTAATATTGCTTATGCCTTGAAAACAACATGCTTACAAATGTGAACTTCTTGGTAGTCCAGAAAAAGGACATATCTTCATCCCATTTTTTTGTGTGTGTATGTTTACCCAGTGAGTTGCTTATTCGTTATGATAAATGTGCTTTCAGTTGCCTATAAATGTGCTTATGAGTACCAACATACTTTCGAACACCTAAAATTTAGTTCCTCATCCACGTTTTTTTCTTCATATTAACCCAGAAAGTTGCTTATTCGTATCCATAATATTGCTTATTTGTGAATACTAATATGCTTATAATTATGAACATATAGCTGAAGCATGAAATTTAATTCTTCGTCCCCATTTTTTTCTTTAAAAAACGTATATGGTATGATCGAAAATGCATTTTTTATGTGCTTGAATTGCTTGCTATCATGAATAAAACATGTTGCTCACATTTGTTCGGTGTTATAACCGATCAGGTTAATTGATCATTATTTAGGTTGTATGAACTGAAATTATTTGATTACGACGCCGTTTGTTCTGATCCTGTGTTTTGCTTATATATGAGTATAAAATTGCTTCTAATAATTGACCATTATGCTAACGCATTTTCAAAATCTTGCTTAATTATTTCTTTTGTTGAGACAATTGTAATTGCAAGTGTTCCGCAACAACGGATTGAAATAACAACGGAGTAATTGGATACCAGAATGTGATGAACATCTGACTCCAAAAGAAGGGATAAATTTTGATAGTGTCAAGAGCGGAATACAATTCTACAAGGATTATGGGCGTGCCACCGGATTTGATGTGAGTATTAGTACAACCAAACGCTTCCACAGTGGTATAATACGCATGCAATACGTAGTTTGCAGCCGCGAAGGGTTCAAAAAGGTTAGCAACTCATCTGCATCTCATGAAGAAGCAGAGCTAAATGATGACGAAGTCTCACAAGTGAGACACAAAAAACCGACAAGGGTGGGATGCAGGCGCGTTGCGTGTTCCAAGCCAGCTGAATCGGTTCTTACACGAAAAAGTTTTGAAATCCGCACACGCATTCATTGGCGCCGGGGTGTCTGGACACACTTTCTAAAGGCGAATAGGAATTTAAATTTGGCTCACCAAAAATTCATCTAAGTTGTATAAAAGCAAACATTGGGCAATGAAAACTTATCGTTGTATAAGGCGATGGTTGGAGGTATTCGAATGTAGGCGCCTTTTGTCGACTTTAAAAATTTCAAGAGAGAGAGTGAAAGCTTACGTGCGTGGAGCCGATGCCGCTTATTATAGATAAGTTTTTGAAAAAGATTGAAGTTTGCCCAAATACAACATTCAACTATGGCGTTGATGAAAACAACCAACTTACGATTATTTTGGGGTGATCCAATGTGCAAGCAAAACTACGAGAATGTTCGGGGATGTTATATCTTTTGATGCAACATACAACACTAACAGCAGTGCGGTGCAATCCCAACAGAATTCATGCTCCTTCCTTTTTTTTTTTTAAATGAGTCCACAATAATGCATAACAAAAAAGAAAAAAGAAGCTGCTTATGAGTTGCTTTCATCTTTGCATAAGAAGATATATAATTTTATGAAGACAATGACCATTTCGTTACATCATTTATTGATGTGTGGATATGCATCTGAATTTAATATAAGTTTTGCTATATATTAGTAGAATGTTGCTTATGTATTATAAAAAAATTGCATGCGTCTAAACTTGAAAGAAATTTCTTATTTTAGGAAAAAGGAGACCGACTTATCACAACAAACATAGGTACAAAATGGTTTTCACGCCATTCACCGTGTGGACAACCATAGAAGATGTGTTACATTCGCGTGCAGGTTACTTACGAAGGAAGATGAAGAATCGTATGTCGGCTATTCGAAAATTTCTTAAAGGCAATGGGGCATGAGCCAACATACATAATTCTTGATCAAGATCCCGCAATGAAAAATGCTTTATTAAAAAGGTTTTCAAGAACAGTATTCACCGTATGTATGTGGCATATCATGGAAAAGGTTGGTGCGAAGGTGGGGCATACTTTGCTTAAGGACTAGGAATTCATGGAAAGATTGAATCGCATTGTTTGGAGTAACTACATCGAACCTCCAGAATTTGAGGAGAGATGGGCACAGTTGATGAATGATTACTAGCTGACTTCGCATTCATGGTTCGCACATATGTTTGAAATTAGAAAATCGTGGATCCCCGCTTATTTTAAAAATGTGCAGTTGAGCGGATTACTCGGAACCACGTCAAGATCGGAAAGTGCTAACAGTGGTTCGGGTTTCACCAACCCACAAGTTAGTCTAGTGGAATTTTTCATGCACTACGATAGAACTATAGAAGCTCAGAGACATGCCGTAGACAAACTGAACAACGAGATAGAATCCAGCTTGCCCAAATGCAAAACACAATTAGAAATTGAGAAACATGCATCAGTTGTGTATACTAGAACAGTGTTTTCTGCTGTGAGCGCCGAAATCGAATCATCTTGTTACAAGTGCGTGACAATGGAAATCAACAACGGGGCTGACACATGCACTTATAAAATCAAGGACGTGGAAATATGAGTCTTTACAGTGGTTTCATATATAAATGACGATATGATGGAATGCAGTTGCAAAATGTTTCAGCGTATCGAGCTTGTATGTCGTCACAATTTCTCGTTACTAAAAGAGGCCGATAAAATCCTAGCCAAATATATTCACAAAATATGGGCGAAAAATGCATCCATGCTACGGTGTCAAAACAATGGTTCGTTGAACAATTTCGAATCAGATATGCAGTGTGATACAACGATCCAACAGATTTGATGCGACATTCACTATTGTTTGATTCTATCAAATGATGACAAGTCCAAGATTGAATCCTGTCGAGGATCATAAAAGATCATTAAGAACAATTGCTGAAGGATCAACAAACTGATTCCCGTTCGGTGAACAAACAAACATTGATCGAAGGATTCATTGGGGACAAAACCCGACTAGGTGTTGTAGTGTTGCCGCCAACACGGGCCAAAAATAAGGGGAGCGGCGATCGAGTCAAAAGCGAACGTCGGCGAGAAAATGAAGAGACGTTGTGGGAAATGCGGAGAAATAGGTTCGCCTGATAGCGAACGTCGACAAGTAGTTGATGTTTTTTTGGAGTGCATGTTTGAGGCGCTTATTAAAGCATTTGATCTTTTGCTTATTTATTCATATTTTATCGCTTATTTTTTTAGGTTTATTTTAGATTACATACTTATCTTTTTATATAACTAAAATTTGTTCCTTGAAACTAAAAAAAGGCATGTGCTCGATAATAAATATTGTATTTGCTGTTTAATTTTTTACCTTGCACTTTGATTATTTACTAACAATATAAAATAACATGATATACATGCTTACAAAAATATTAAAATCGCTTGCTCAACATTTGAATCATGCTTAAACACATTTGAATCTTGCTATATAGTATGCGATACTTGATAAGTTATTATATTTGAAATAGTGCTAACAAGACAATTGATTTACCTTTAACATAGCGTTTGAATTACGCTACGAAACATTTGTATACTTGAAAAAGTTAAAACATTCGAATATTGCTTACGGTCGCGAGTTAATTTACTGTGACAAAGAAGAAGAACACTGCTTAAAAAATATTTGAAGTAATGCTAGAAACATTATAACATTCCATAAACATTAATGCTTACAATAGAGTAAAATTCTGCATATTTACCACTTGAATTATGCTTACATAGGCACTAATGAAAAAAACATTCAAAACATCACTTAAAAGTACTTCAAAGACCAAGCAAATTTACCGTGTCTGGAAAATCGCTAAAAAGTACTTCAAATATCAATAAAAAGTACAAAACAAATAAAATATTTCGGATTGATCTTATTTCGTTTTGGAAAACTCCTTCACTCATCCCATTACCGCCTCCCTAAGATCATTCATTGAGTCCAGGCATATTGCAACTGTGTACTTTCTACGAATCATCAATAGTTGCGCCGGGTCGTTTTTTCGGAGCCCGCTATCCCAGTTTTTGATCCCACCTCCCATATAGGTTTCCATATGGCGCATTGCGAAAATACCACAATCAACTTTGTTATCCTTGTCCCTCCAGGGCATGCACAAACGGGAGTCAGTCGATTGCTGGATCGCATGAGCAATTGACGGAAAACCCTTCGTCGATAGGTATTGCGAAAATACTTGTCGCTGTCCAGAAAAAAAAATATATTTGAATCAGTCAAATAATAAAAAATGAAAAAATATATTCAATCATCTATAGAGACGAACTGACCAATTTATCAGGAACGCCGTCATATTTGAGGGTTTTGTTGCCGCCAACCGAGGAGTTGTCTAATACGTGGCAGACTTTTTTTTAACATCGAAGCATACCACGAAAAAATGTTCGCTCTTGAATATCGGGAAGAAGAACTACGCAATGGGTAACAAAAATGTTAGGGTCACGAATAAAAAAAAAATTAAGCCTCACCATATCATACATACCAACTGGATCTCCTCCATCCTGCTCGCGCTAGAATCGCTAAACTCGACGTCAAAGCTTTCGCTGAATGTCTTAACTAATTCACTCGAAACCGACGCCTTGCTGGGCATTACAATTGTGAATGTCTGCAATAAAAATATCAACAAATTAGCAGTAATTAACCACTGGCAAGCAACATTTAATGCAGACATAAGCATTGTTCATAACAGACACAAGCAACCTATTATACATAAAAATATAATGGAACGAATAGCAATAAGCATAATGCATAACATGAATACGCATAATTCAAACCCAACATAAGCATAATTATAATCCATGAATTCACCCATACATTAGCATAATGGAAAGCATTCCTAAGCATATTGTGATATATCCATAAGCATAATCTACAAAAACAGAGCATCATCATGGATACTACTTACAAAAAGCATATAAACCAATCAAACCTCATACATCACAAAATTATCTACCAAAAATTGCGGGTGAAAACATACGATAGGGTATGTCGTGGCAAAGAATCTCGCGGGAGAACTATCGACCATAGCGATTCTTTGTGGTTCGGGATAAACGACCAAGTATCCATAATAGACCACACGTCATCTTCTGCGCCCTTCAAAGTCTCCATATCTTGTCTTGTTATATTAAATTCGCCACTACCAAATATGACTTCTTCCCTGCGTGTTCATACAATTACTCAAACTAAAAACTTCACAAAAAAACATTTTTTGAACTAAACAAAAAAAAATAAACTTACGGTTCACCGGGCGGATTTTCAAAAATCCAGTTCGATACCATCATTTCAAAATTTGTACATTCAGACAACACATCAATCTATAATGCATTCTCAATTTGCCCTTCCTCCATTTCATCGGCACTGTTAACCTCGTCTTCTTTGTTGCCACTGTCACCGCTTTCTTGTTCCAACTCGGCATCAACGGGATTTCCCTCATCATTGTCACTACTACCATGTTTATAAAACAAAAAAGCAACAACACACATCAGTACAACACAAAAAACCAACATTCTATTCATAGTAAAACATTTTTGTGATGCTGTAAGCGAGGTATAGCGGATGTTAAAGTAATAACAGAAAATAAAGCTCGAAAATCTTACATCCACCTTGATTGTATCGATCTCTTGGTAACACCCAAGCTAAAACTTGGCAAATCTTCCACACCCTTTTCGTACTCGTCCCTACGACCAAGTGCAAGCTCAACTTTTTCGACTGCGGCTATTGTCTCGGGATTATTCCAAAAAGCTTCGTTTAGCTGCATCTCGCTCATATCGTCAGCATGGGGTTCGCCCGCATCCAATGTATGCTTACTAGCTGAGCGTATAAGCATCCTCGCCGAAACTTGTAATTTGCAAAAGTCTGCGTCGCCTGTCATCTCTTTTGGAGCATTCTGAAACAACGCGATTATGTCGACCACATATGTAGCAAAGCCTGACAACTTCTGCAGCACTCTCGATTTATACTCCTTTTCAAAAGTTATCAGGCCAAAATGTCAGTTACAGGAGAAATATTTATAGCACTCCATAACATGATTTACACTTCATCATTATTTGTAAGCATTATTAGCAACATATATAAGCATAATTTGCAAAACCATAAGCAGTCCAAAAACATAAGACAAGAATAAAAAATACAAGTAATTATACTATATTATTCTGTAAGCATTAGAAGCAACACATATAAGCATAATTGGCAAATATCATAAACAATCCAAAACATTAGACAAAAAAATACAAAAAATGCAAATATTAGATACTTCATCGTTATGTAAGCATTATTGGCAACACATATAAGCAGATTTGGCAAAACTCATAAGCAAAACAAAAAAATTAGACATAATATACAAAAAACATCATTCTGTGAGCAATATTAGCACCACATATAAGATGAACTATCATATATCATAAACAATATTTCAGCATATTTGAGAGAATCCAAAAATTACAATAATATACACATTTATAAGCATCTGAGCAACATATATAAGCACATTTGGCAAACATAATAAGCATTATTAACTAGAAATGTATGCAAGGATTACAACAATCAAATACTCCATCATTTTCTAATATAACCAATATTAACTACATATATAAGCATATTTTTCATCTATCACAAGCATTAAATCAAAATGGATTCATCCAACCAAAGCGAGAATTAAAAAATTATACCTCGTGACTCTCGATCCCAGGGCACGCGCAGGCCTTTGGCCCGACTTCCTACTGACCCTATGTCAATGCACCCGACCGCCCGTTCAAAATACTTTGTATGGAGCGGTTCCGCCAAATGACCACTGCCCAAATCCACCTTCTTTCATCTCCTTGCGTGCCCTTTTCCTGGATGATCTCGAGAAGTCCAACCTCTAATCTTGGGGAGAGTTCTGGCCGTCCCTAGTATAAAAAACAACCCTATCCAAATAAAAACCTACACAAACAACAAAAATTAGAAAAGTATGCAAGGTAGTGATACAAAAAATGTAAAATAATAATAATTTACCACTTACCGATAAAAACAAAAGGGCCCATTGAACATAATTTTCTTCCCTTCTCCCCAACGTGCACGATTTGTCATCGATTAATCTTGTACTCGCACCACCCAAGGTTGCGAATATTACGAACATTCACCAGGTGTCCATCATGAGGGGTTAACAACGATAGGGTTATTCCCGATAATCAAGCGATCCACCAGGGCAACAAAATGCCTCTTAAACCAGTCACCTCCGTCCTCAAATTTTAACATCTCCGTAGCTACGTGTTTTGCCGTGATGTGGTTGTTAGGCTTGTTAAAAATCTCTAGCCATTCTTTATAAAGTTTACATCCCCCCGCTTTGTTCTTTCGTTCAATATTCACACTACCATTTGGGATTCCCGAACCCGTTCCACATCCGTCAGTGGCGTCTATGTGAATTTTTTCCCTTCGATATCACCGAGTTCCACGGTGATTGGATTGAAAATTTTAACTTGCCCGATAAGTTAAGCGTGCGGTATTTCCACGATCTTCATGTGCAACAGGCCACCAAACCCAATCTCGTTAACCACAACCGTCTGTGTAGGGTTCAAATTCTTAACAACTTTGGCGAACCTCCTCAGTGTTGATCTCGTACACAGTCTGGGATATTTGGATTCTTCATCACTCTAGCTACCGTCTAGCACTTTTTTACCTTTGTCCTTCCCCCATTTTTTTCTTACTCGGCTCTGCAACAACATCAATATTTACCGCGCCTCTTCTTGCTCACTTTATCCAATGCTCCTTACTCTTCTTGCTCTCCTTAGCCATTTCAAAAAAACACTAACAAAAATAAGGTGGCAAATAGTCATTTAGCTGTCTCATATTAACAGGAAACAAACTTAAAGCATACTACATAAGATAAGTAAGCATGATATAGAATGTGAGCAAGCATAATTGTCAACACCAATAAGCAGTACACATCATCAACATGCAAACCACCAGACTTGGAAGAAAATGTGGGAAATGCCGAATTATCAGCAACAAAAATGTATTTAAAAATCCCATAAGAGCCAACTCTACCAGACTTAAGCATACTATATAAGATAAGTAAGCATGATATAGAATGTGAGTAAGCATAATTCTGAACACCAATAAGCATACTATATAAGATAAGTAAGCATTATATAGAATGTAAGTAAGCATAATTCTAAACACAAATAAGCAGTACAAAGTATCAACATGCAAAACTACCAGACTTTGAAAAAAAGGTGGGAAATGCAGAGTTATCAGCAACAAAAATATATTTAAAAATCCCATAAGAGCGAACTCTACCAGACTTCAATTTTCCAGATAATAAAGACAATTTAAAACAAAAACACAACAAAGTCCTAACCATTTCGTACATACTTGGATATATATAAGCATAATATAAAACATACATAAGAGATATTGTTGCCTCATAACACTTGTGAAAAACAAAGATGTGACCATGGTTATTGAGAAACAATAGGCAATTTTTGGCTCAATAAAAACTATCTTCCCATAGTTATGACAAACTAGGAAAATACTAATTTCCACCATTTCCCCTTATAAGCATTATTCATAACAATCATAAGCATATTTAACAACAAAATATATGCAATGTTAAAATCAAATCCACCATAACAAAGAAATTCTACATAAAAATGCAATAAAAATTAAAAAAGACGAAAATAAAAGAGAAAAAAAGTTGCCCTACTACCTACTTTGTTTGTTGCCGGGTAGGAAAAACATTCACAAAATTTGGTGTGTTCTTCAAAAAACGGGGTTCCAAGACGCTTTCTTACGGGAAAAACAACAATGTCTGATTTTCTCCCTCACGCGGGAGTTTGATTCTCGACCGAAGATTTGGGGATTTTCGACCGAAGGGTTGGGGTTTTTCACGAATGGTTAAGTTGGATATGGTTAGGGATTGTGATTTCTCACTTTAAGGGAGGTTGTTTCACGATTTGCAGAAGAAAGATGGTGGAAGACGGGAGACTTGTTTGCAGAGAAAGATGGTGGAAGACGGTTGAAACTTGTTTGCAGAGAGTGAATGTGGAAGACGGTAGCAAGGGGGAAATGACTCTTCATTTACCAAATATGTAAAGATATGCAGTATCTTGGATTTACACACGTCCATAACCGATCCTATATTTTAGCCCACTACCAAAAATAATTTCCCTCCTAAAAATTGATTTAAATTAAAATTACCAATAAGCCCTTTTTTAAATTAAGTTACCTATTAAATAATGGTAAAACCTGATTAATCTCAATCGTTTAAAAATTAAATCAATGACTCAGATTTGGTCTCGTGTACTCACCTAAGATATGTGGACTCACCTGATCTAAATTATATATATAGGGTTGGATCAAATGTGGCATGGGGCTTACCGTGTGGCAGTGTGGATTAATCCAATCCATCCATACCTTTTATTCAATGGTCCAGATTGCTTTTAAAAATAATTGATTTATCTATTTAATTAATAGGTGGAAATGACATAATAGTAACTAGCAAAATGCTATAAATCACGCCCCTACAATCAAGGGATCGACTAATATCACGTTTCCATAAGCTGAATTGTGCACCATTTTAATAGTTGAACCAAACACTATTTAATAATCGACACCACCATTTTATATCTAACTTAGTGCATCATTGTATAACTAATTGTATACCATTCAATCCCAACGATTTTTATGGGATTTGATTTTACGATTGTTCCGCTTTTCATTAAATTATGGTTTACTCACAATGATGTACAATTAGTTATATAATGATGCACTTTTATTAGATATAAAATAGAGCACAATTAGTTATTAAATGGTGCACGAGATCATCTATTAAAATGGTGCACAATTGATTATAGAAATGTGATCTTTATCACATCCATGATTGTAGAGCGTCATTATGAGAAGGTGGTTACACCATTTTGTCTTTATAGGATTTTTAGATGATGAACAATTTGTTATACAATGATGCACTGTTAGATATAAAATGGTGCGCAGTTAAGTTATTGAATGGGAAGATGGTTACACCATTTTGTCTTTATAGTTCCTTTAGATGATGTACAATTAGTTATACAATGATGCACTATTAGATATAAAATGGTGAACATTCAGTTATTAAATGGTGCACAGTTCGAGATAAAATGGAAAACGGGAACAATCGTAAAATCAAATCCCATAAAAATCGCTGGGATTGAATGGTGTACAATTAGTTATACAATGATGCATTGTTATATATAAAATGGTGTACAGTCAGTTATTAAATGGTGTACAGTTCAACTATTAAAATGGTGCACAATTGATTATGGAAATCGATTCCTTGATTGTAGGGCGTGATTTATGGCATTTTGCTAATTCTATTATGCCATTTCCACCTATTAATAAATTGATAAATCGAGTTATTTTTAATAGCAATCGGACCATTGAATAAAAGGTGTGGATGGATTGGATCAATCCACACTTTGCCACATGGTAAGAAGGTCATCACGAGATCTCATCCCTATATATATATATATATATATATATATATATATATTTGTGATTTGAGGCTTAGCTCATTTCTTAATAATTATAGGAATTGTGATCTTGCCTCACGTTTCTTAAAAAAGCCATTATTTACGCTCGGTTTACTTATGTATGCTCCGGTTTCTTTTTACTTTATTTACGCTCATGCATATTTTTTTTTAGATATTTTTACATTTTTTTGATTTTTTGTTCCATTAATGCTTTATATGTTATTTACATTGTTTTGAATTTGTTTGTATTTGTTTCTTGGTTATTTTTATATTATTTCTATGTTATTTCGATGTTTCAATACAATTTTTACCTATTTTTCATGCTCTTTTTTGTCCACGTGTTGTTTTATATATATTGTTTCTGTTATTTGTGGGTTGTTTGTAGTGTACTAATGTATTTTATGTAAATAAATTGGAAAACCACTCAATATTAATGTATTTGATTGTATATTGTTAGTGAATCACCATTAATGAGATAAGAATGTTTGGGGAGGAAGAAATATCTATAACAAACTCTAATAATTTTTCATTATGATTCCATAGTGTTAAATACCTCTAACAGCTTGGGACCATTCTATTACAAAATACTCAACAATTTAATATTAAATGACAGAATAATAAAATGACTAAAAAATAACCCCACTATTCTAAGGACTCAATCAAACGACACGTATGCAAATTGTTGGCAAATATTTGATATCTTCAATGGTTGAGATCAACAACATGCGTCTCAAATCCAAATACTTCTTGGTTTCCCTTTTCTCCAACAACTCTTGTTTCCTCTTCTATCTTCCCATCTGCAATCTTCACCATACCTCTCCCAAGCTCGAAACATTCACCATCATCTTCTGCATCCTTTCCTCCATAAATCAGCTGGTTCATGACAATACCCCCATCGGATTTTGATCCTTGTCCCCAAGGATCGAAGGTCGGGAACTTCTTACGAATATATTTCTCATCCTCCTAAGTAGATCTTCCTCAATGAGCATTGGTCCACTTGATTAAGATATGAGGAACTTCTTCCTTACCTCTTCTCACAACATGTCTGTCAAGCACTTCCAAAGGCTCAATCCTGAAGATTCCATCCGCATTACTCGAGGAAGTTATGGTGAAGGTATGTTTTGCTCGCCAATACTTTTCTTTAAAAGTGACACATGAAAAACTGGATGTATGCGTGGCCCCTTTGGTAAATCTAGCATATAAGCGATCTTACCAATTTACTCTATTATTGTGTAAGGTCCAAAGTATTTTGGTGAGAGCTTCAAATTTCTCCGGAGCTGGGACTATATTAGCTTGAAAGGTTGAAGCTTTAGGTAAACCCTATCCACTACTTCAAACTTTTATTATCCGCATAAAATTTCATGCGGTGTTGTGCATGTTGCAAATTTTCCTTCAAATCTGTACCATATGCCTCATTTCCTATACCAAATCCTTGACTTCCCCATTTGAAATGTCCACATAAGGGCCAATAGACAATAGAGGGGGTGGGTAGCCATACAAAGCTTGAAAAGGTGTTAACTTCAAGCTAGTATGGTAGTTAGTGTTATACCAAATGATTCGCAGGGATAACCATCTAAACCGGTGTTTAGGGTTACGGTGAGTCATGCATCTAAGATAGTTCTCTAAATCGATTTAGCCTTTTTCGGTCATCCATCGATCGAGGGTGATAAGTCAAGTCATGTTAAGTTGGACCCCCATCAACTTAAATAATTCCTTCCAAAAAGAACTAGTAAAAATGGTTTCCCTATCTATAACACTACTGAGAGGTAATCCATGTAACTTGTAAATGTGATCCAAAAATAACTTAGCAACTAATTGGGGTGTGTAAGGGTGTGAAAGGGCCACAAAATGGCCATACCTGGTGAATCTGTCAATCACCACTAGTATCACATTCTTGCCTCCAGAATTTGGTAACCCTCCACAAAATCAATGGAAATGTGTGTCCATGATTGATCAGGTATAGGAAGTGGTTGTAGTAACCCAAGGTAAGAATCAGAATCAGGCTTATTTCTCTTGCAAACATCACAAGTTTGAACTATTGATATTACATATTTCTTCATGTTGGGCCAATAAAAAACACCCTTAAGCCTCATGTAGGTGCCCTGCACTCCTGAGTGACCACCATAAGCTGAGTGGTGCATGGCTGACAAAATTAATTTCTTCAACTCTGTGTCATTACCTACAACCAACCTGCCCTTGTATCTGATTAGTCCCTCTACCAACATAAAGTCTAGATAAGTAGTGACATCTAGACTTTTAGAGGCTATGATTTTGGTTATGAATAGATGCCCTTTATAGCTCAAAATCACTGACTGCACCCAAGTAGGAGTGAGATTGGTTATAGTTTCACAAGAACCTTCAATTTCCCCACATCTTGTGGGGGCATCACCGCCTGTTCTCGGTTCCTTTCTTGTATTGTATTTCATAGTTGAGCCCCAACAATTTAGTAATCCATTTCTGCTGAACTGGGTCATTACCTTTTGATCCAACAAGTACTTAAGTGCTTGTTTATCAGTTTTGATTATAAACTTATTTCCCTGAAGGTAATGCCTCCACCTTTGGATAACCATTAATACAACTAGAAACCCCCTCTCATAGATTGATAGTGCTTGATTTCTGGGACACAAGGTTTTACTCATAAAAGCAATGGGTCTACCTTGCTGCATAAGGACTGCTCCTAATCCATACCCACTTTGCATCAGTCTCTAGCACAAAAGGTTGTGTAAAATCTGGTAAGTCTAATACATGAGTTGTAGTCATTGCTTCATTCGGTGCTTGAAAGGCCTGTGTAGCCTCTGTAGTCCAAGTAAACTGATCCTTCCTGAGTAAATTGGTAAGTGGTTTGCTAATCATCCCATACCCTCTAATAAATTTTTTGTAAGACCAAGGAACCCTCTCAACTGTTTCAATGTAGTAGGTATTGGCCAATTCAACATGCACTCAATCTTCTTGGGATCAGTAGAAACTCCTTCATGTGATATGATATACCCAAGGTATTCAATCTTATCCTGCCCAAACTGACATTTACTTCTTTTAGCATAGAGGGAGTTATCCCTTAGTATATGCTGTACCCTTTCCAAATGCCGTAAATGATCTTTCCAGGTGTGGCTATACACCAATATATCATCAAAAAACACTAATATGTACTTCCTCAAACAATCTTTAAAGACTTGATTCATTAAATATTGAAATGTAGCTGGGGTATTACACAGTCCAAAGGGCATAGACAAAAACTCATAGTGGCGAGTGCTAAAAGTTGTGAGGAATCTATGCTCAGGCGTCATCAGTATTTGAAAGTAGCCTGATCTTAAGTCAATTTTTGAAAATTACCTGGCGCCATGAAGTTCATCCAACAACTCTTCAATGACTGGAATATGATAGTCATGTTAAATAGTGAGACCATTTAGGTACCTGTAATCCACACACATCCTCCAAGTAGCATCTTTTTTCTTCACCAATAACACCGGTGAAAGCGGAAGGACTCATTTGTGTTGGATAACCCGAAATTCTAACAAATCCTTAACAATTTTTTCAATCTCATTCTTATGATCATGTGATGTCTGTGGATACTATAGGTCCCAAGAGGGTGTGAGTAAGGTTTAGAAGGGGTTGAATAAACCTTACCAACTTTTTGATTTTAGTACTTTTAAAAATAATAACGAGTTAACTCAAAACAAATAGTGTCCTTGAGGGACAACTAAGTTGGTTATTAAATTGAGTTAGCCACTCAGCCGGACTTTCGATAGAGTTTGATAGAATAACTTCATTTTTTTAACCTAAACTTTGACTTGGCTGTATTGGTTTTATCAGCGGAAGACTTAACACCCTTTGAATTGTTTTAAGCTTGTTTTAACACTTGATTTTAGCACTTGGTTATTAATCAGTTGGATAACAAATATGAGTTTATCGGAGATATGATGTAAGTATGCGAAAAATATAAATGTCTTTGAAAAATAAATGACACAGTTAATTTTTATAGAGGTTTGAAGAAGGGGTAATTCTTCTAATCCTCTCTTCTCCAACACCTGGAGGAATCCACTATGTAACAGATCAGTTTATAATGTGGTGAACAGTCTAGAGACAACCTTGGTCACACAGCTGGCTTCTCTTGTGACTCAGCTTCTTCATAGAGGCATTTGCGCACTCTTCACTCACTTTCTCAAGCTCTTGGTTTTGATCACAAAGCCCTCCAATCACTTGATACTGGTTCGACCTTGAACCTTCCTACAATCCTCCTTGGAGAGTAGACCCCTTTTGATTCTTCAAAAGTTTCCTCTTCAACAGATTTGAAGTTGTCTTTCCTTCACGACTTTGTGTTGGATCGATTTCCTTCGAGTTTACGGGCTTGGGATTTGCTTGAATATGCTTGAGAATATTTGCAGGTTAGTTGCTTGAATATTGCTTGCTTGTTCATGGTTCAGGTAGTCAAGGTTACCTTTTCTCAATGAATTTCCTCAGCGTTTTATAGTGACTTTTGAAATTTTACCCGTTGAAGAGATATGCTAATTTCAAAAGTCACTTGTGTTCGTTGGCTTGACTTGTTGCAGTCTTTAATGTTGACATTTCCTTGTATTTAATGTCTTGCAACATTGCAGCATTTCTGACACTTAGCGCAATGCTTCCTATTGGTTTGTTCCTTTTGCACACAACTGGAACTAACACTTTATCTCTGACAACTTTAACATGTTACCATTCTGAGTAACATTCTTGACTTTCATCAACGGATCTCATTCGATTGTCTTGACTTATTGAGATCTTTTATTCCCCATGTGACTTGAGTTAGCTTCCAATCTTTGGATGACTCATTTGTCACTTCAACTTGAGACTTGGCTTCTTGAGTTGACTTGACTGACTCTTCACACAGCTGTTTCACAGCTGATACACCTTCAGTCGAGTTCTTGACTTTTCTTCTTTGCCATACTCAGATGTCTTGTAGCGAAGTGTTCACTTCAGTCTTCAGTTGACTTCTTGTATTTCTAGGCATAGCTGACTTGACTTTTCGACTTTTCGGCTTATCTATTACAATACAAATTACAAGGAAAATGGGGTGCCAACTTTCTAGTTTAAGTTTTACATGGTATCATCAAAATCTACAAAATAAATTTCCTAACAATTTTCCCCTTTTTGATGGTGCCAAAACTTAAAACCATTCAACAAAAAATATAAACAACAAAGATACATACAGACAATGCAGTAACAAAGAATGTATGCTTGGAATAGATCGTTTTATTGATCATAGCATTCTTGTCCTTTTCATAACTGTTTACATTTGGTATCATATCATTCTTTATCAAAGCAAAACATATATCTATGCTAAGATACAAGAGTAAATACAAAGTGAAAAATTACAAGGAAAATCACTAAGTATTACAGATGACTTACAAAAATTGTATTTACATAAGTAATATACATGAAGGGGTTAACAACAACACTTCAATGCCTTCATTGCCTCCTTCTTTCTTCTTCAGCACTTTCGAAGTCATCAACTCTCTTTCTTTTTCTTTCTTCTTCTTTAGCTTTCTTATTCTTTTCATAAGCTCGTTTAGAGGCATCATCCCTTTGCTTCCTCTCGAGCCATTGCTGAGTTTGCCTTTGGTTCTCCTCTTCTTGTCTTCTTACTACCTCCGCGTTCTTTCTTGCCACTTCCCGTTTACCAATTCATCATACCCAACCCATTAGATCATCCCTTTCTTTTCGGGATCTACATATTCAACATTCTTGGGTCTTGGTCGAGGTTGGGAACCTCTTCCACCACCACTTCTTCCTCTTCCTCTTGGTGTGTCTTTGTCGGAGTCTTCTCGCTTACCCATTTGTAAGGATCTTTGGAAGTCTGCTCTTTTTAGCTTCTTCACACAATGCAAGACCTTTCTCCCAATCTGAGATCCCGGGCTTGGGCTAGTGTCATTCCTTGAAATAGCCCCGATTCGAGGCGTTTTGAATTCTTCAACTGATCTAAGCTCGGATCCATTGTCAGAATCGCATCACGATCTTTTCCAACGGAAGACCACCATACTATTTCAACACTTCCTGAACGCGGGCATCCTGCTTTTTAGAAAACTCCTCAATCCCTGCTTCAATAATTTTTCTTTTCTCCGACATTGGCACAACGGAGTGCTCAATGAGTAGGGTTACGGGGTGTTTGCTCAGGATAGAAGCGATAACATGACCACTACCGAGGGTTTTATTATCATTAAAGTAAGATCTTTCGAACTTTCCCCCTCAACTGCTTTTCCCTTCTTCTCAGCTGCAATCTTCTCAGCTGCAGTTTCCTTTATCTTTTCTTCTTTTAATTTCCTTAGGGACTCATCTTCCCCCTTTTTGGCATCATCAAAGGAAAGAGGGACCCCAGGGAACATGCCTGCGAGCATGAAGTCGAGTCGGCTTAGAGCTGAATTTTGTTTGGAGTCACTGCAGATAAGCCGCTTCGAAATTCAAGCGAGTTGCCTTGGACTCGGTAGTCACCAACTTCATTTCAGCCATGAGTAGGCTGAATTTGTCATTCATTGTGTTCTCAAGGCGCATAATTTCTTTTCTCTGGAATTCTTGTAGTAGCTCCGTTTCAGTCTTGTGAGATTCGTGTAGCCTTTCAATGTATGCTTGCATCCTTTGCTTGATATCAGCGTTATCGGCCTCCCGGATGAGCATTCGCCATATAATGCTTTGAAATAATGAACTTGTTCGAGTCGCATGGAAGTTTCTTTGTTGATACCATTCCCGGATCCGTACTACTATCCCTCTCTCAGTCGGCTGTGAGGGTAGCATCCCTATTGTCCAGTCTTAAGTCGAGTGAGGCCCGATGTCTGTCAATCTTCTCAATCTCTTCACAGATTTTCTTGAAGACCTCACGAATCTCAACTGTCTCTCTTGATTCAACTGCAGGCCACTCTTCATCAAAGTCAAAATCGGCTGGAACAATGGTGTCAGTGGTGATGATTGGATCTTCTCTTACTGATAAATCTTCGTTGTTAAGTTGTGGTCTCTTCTTCTAACTCTGGTAGGATCTTTATGAAAGGAAAAATCTCTAATAGGCATCATCGCACACGCATGGGATGGTTTGCGAGGTTTGTGCCTACGATGATGGAGCTCTATTTGCCTCAGTCGCGGTAGCTTCATCGGCAACGTTCACAGCTGTGGGAGCTGTGGCGGAGCGATGTAGTAGTGCTAACTTTGCCATTTGTGGAAGCTTCTTGTGAGATGACTCGGTTTTAGGCTAGGGCTCTTGGATTGCTTTGCCCAATCGACGAGACTCAAATTTGTCTTAACGACTTTTTGGTCTATAGTAGTTTTTCTAAATGAAGTACAGTCCTCTGCGCATCATCAACGTCATCGGATGATGATGAGACTGTGGACTTGGCTCATCATTGAAGTTAAATTTTATGAGCCACTTTGACACTTAGTCGGCTCTTTGTTTTGAGAACATCCTCGGCTAGGTCCTTTGGATTTGCAACCGGAGTGGACTCAACTTCATCTTCGACCCCAAAAATGATATATCTAAGTTCTCCGGGAATCATGAAGTGCGCTTATCTCTTTTTCTATTTCAACGCTTTGAAGCGGAGGAATGTTACTGTATCTCTTGACCACTTACCCAAGTCTCAACCTCCCTTAGGCCTTCAATACCTCCAGCGGACTCAACTAACTGCGAGGCCTTCGATGTTCCCTTTGATAGTCTCAATCGTGTTAGGGTCTTCACATTCCCTTCGACGATCAGAATTGTCTTAGGGTCTTCGAAAATGGCATCCATAGGAGTCTCAACTCCTTGGATTACACTTTCACTGCCTAGAATGTTAACTCCCATTGCATCTCCATCCTATGCCTCATTGTAAAAGCAGTGTCATTAGCCTTCAAGCGATTGACCCTTCGGTAGATGCAGGACTCAACTGTCCGAGCTTCGTCAATGTCACTCTGTTGCGGTTTTTTTTCTGTTTCCACTTCACTTCCTTTCTTCAAGTTTGAGTCTTCTACAACATCCTCCAACCCTGCTGTGGTGGAGAGAGCTTCCCTCTCAGCTGGCGCACCAGCTGAGTGACTAACAATGGGGTTACTCTGCTCCTGACTCGCGGCCTTTTCTTTTGAGTGCTCAGCCACTGAGGCAGGTGGTAAAACACCTTCTTCAGGGGTTGGCTCAACGTGGGTGCCCAAAATCCCAGTGTCATCGCCAGTGCCCTTGGATCCATCCTCCGATTGTACAGGGAACGCGGCTGTAGCGACGACTAAGGCAATGTGATGTGCCACTCCCAGAGGATCGGTGCAGGAGAGAATGAGGCGACTCTCCTGGTCCTTCAAGCAATTGCTTTGCTCTTGCATTTGCTGGATTCCCTTAGAGCCTGCTGCATGTCTGACTTCTCTGCTGCAGCTATGGGATCCTCATCACTTCAGAGTACACATCGAGATGTGTATGAGTGTGGTCGTGAGAACCAGTAAACTCACACATCTTGGCTTTCTCAAGTGTTTGTGCTTCCTTGGCAGCTTTTTCTTTTTCTTTCTCCCTAATGATATGAAGAATATCCATGCAATTTTCTTCATCAAGGGCACATTGCCTGCAGTGTCAACGCCGAGAAATCGCAGCAATTCCTCTTCTTCATCAATAAACTTAGGGTTTGTGAATTGTACCCTTGAGTGATCAAGTTTCCATGCCCTCCACTCTCGTAGGCGTCGCTGGATGTCAGGATACAGTGGAGAGTACATGATTATATCGTCATCATCATCCTCGTCTCTTTGTCCTCCTTTTTCAGAAATTGAAGGCAAGAGACTCTGCTCCTCATCGCCTTCAGCAACATCAGTAGCAGGTGGAGAGACAACTTTTTCAACTTTAGTTTCAGTTGTCTCTGTTGCTTTACTTCCCCCAGCTGTCTGACGTGCAGTTGTGTCTTCGACAGGTCTCTGCTGATCGCCCTCAGTAGACTTTGCGGATTCATCCATCACTTGGGAAGCTTCTTCTGGCGAGTGTCGTGATCTCAACTTCTTTTTCTTTGCTGCTCGATAGAAGATTTAGCATTCTTCTTCTCAAGTTCAGATCGCTTGAACAATCTTTTCTTCCTCAGAGGAACTTCTGGTTCAATATCCTTTGTTCGTCGACAGTGAACGCTGTTAGGTTTTTCTTAGAGGCAACTGCCTTTCTCGTCTTGGAAGCCATTTTCTTCCTTATGGCTGGAGAAGGAATTTGAGGTTCATTCTCAGCCTCTGCTGCAGGGGCAAGAGTCTCGGCTGCAGGGGCAGGTGACTCGGCTGCACGGACAGGGGACTCGGCTACAGGGGCAGGTACATCCTTTTTCTTAGCTGCAGGGGCAACCTTCTTCTTCTTCTGCAGGGGCAGCTTTCTTCTTTGGAGGAGGGGGTAAACGGCTATGTCTTCGAGGGTTAGGCGATTCCCCCACTTGTATCGATCCTCTTGGCATGGGTTTTCTTGGGCACACGAGAGGTTTGCCATAAACATCTTTTTGTTCGCATGGAAGGGTTTGCCATGACGAAGACCTATACCCTTCACTTCCCGGCGAGATGACAATCGAACCTGCTTCACCATTCCTTTGAAGTCTACGGACGATCTGAGTGGATTTGCTTTAAGAGCTTAACGTGAGTCGATCTTTGGTGCCATTTTTCGGAGAGTTTTACCGATTAAAAATTGAAAAACTTGCTTGAGTATACTTAGGGTTTCAGAGAGAGAATAGAACTTGCTTTGCCTTTGCTTTGAAGATGAACAATTTCGAAGAGAGAAAGCTCGAAAAACGCATATAAGGGTTATAAAAGGGCAGTTCTACGGTTTTGAATTTTTGATCGAGATTAACGATTGATTAAGGCGTCAAAACCGCACTTAATTCCTCGCATTTAATGCGGCGGCATTTATATCCAATCATATGCTTCTTGTGTAGCATTTTCTTTGTGCAATCATTATTACGGCGCGTCATCCTAAAAACATTCCCGCTCATTTAAAACAATTTGTTTTTGTCACTTAGTTCATAAATAACTTAGCTTATATCAAATATGACTTAACTCTGCTTCTCTCTTCTCATTAAGTGACTCAAATTTGTCATTAACTCCATAGAGTGACTTCTCGATATGGCTATTTCACTTGGGCGATGTGTGAAACTTGCTCTTTTCTCATTTTCTCATCTTATCCTGTGATTGAGTTTTACGAGTGTCAACTCAGGCTCAATTAACCAAGCTCATTATTAAGCTCTTCAAATCTTGATTCACCTTGAGGCTTAGTGAATATGTCATTCTAACTCCGCTTATCGGTTGAGATATATTCCAAAGTGATGTCTTTCTTTTCAACATGAACTCTTATAAAATGATATCGACATCAATGTGCTTTGTTCTTGAATGCAACACGGGATTACGAGTGATTGCAATAAAGCACTAGTGTTATCACACATAATTGGAATCTCTTTTTCTTCAATCTCATAGTCTCTCGACTCTTGTCTCATCCATAAGACTTGGGCCTGTGTTTGCCCCTGACTATGTACTCTGCTTTTGTGGATGTGCCTATTGAGTTTTGCTTCTTGCTAAACCAGGAAACCAATCTATTTCCAAGCATTTGACATGTATCGAAGTACTTTTCCTATCAACTCTACATCGGCGATAGTACGAGTGCGAGTAACCAATAAGCTTGAATCCACATTCCTTTGGATACCATAAGCCAACTTCACGGCATCCCTTCAAATACCTTAGGATTCTCTTACTGCGATCATGTGGCTCTCCTTTGGTGTAGATTGAAATATTGCACATACACTACGCAAAGGTGATGTCCGGCGTCTTTGGTATTAAGTAGAGCAATGATCCATAAGTGCTCTATATCCGGTTTGATCTACAACCTTGCCATCCGCATCCATGTCCATCTTGATTGATGTGTTCATTGGTATTTTCACGAGAAGACTTCTCTTCCATACCAAATTTCTTCACTAAATCTCTCGGTGTATTTTGTTTGACTTATGAAAGTTCCATCCTTCAATTGCTTGACTTGAAGTCTAGAAAGAAAATCGACTCTCCCATCATGCTCATCTCAAAATTACCTTGCATGAGGTTTGAGAACTTATCACATAGCTCCTTGTTTGTGGATCCAAAAATGATGTCATCCACATATATTTGAACAAGCAGTATACTCTCTGCATCTTGAATTAAGAAGTGTTCGATCTACTTTGCCTTTGGTGAATCCATACCAAGCTCTTGGTGCTTGTTTCAATTCATATAGGGATTTCTTGAGCTTGTACACCTTATCTCCAATAGTCTTCTGCTCAAAACCTGGAGGTTGTTCAACATAGACTTCTTCCTCTAGCAGTCCATTTAGAAATGCACTTTTCACATCCATTTGATACACAGTGAAGTTCTTATGTGCAGCATAGGCAAGAAACATCCTTATTGCTTCCAATCTTGCAACAGGAGCAAAGGTTTCATCAAAATCTATACCCTCTTCTTCGCAATACCCTTTGGCTACCAATCTTACTTTGTTTCTTACCACAGATCCTTCCTCATTCATCTTCTTTCTGAAAACCCATTTTGTGCCAATAACATTTTGATGGGTTGACCTGCTAATTCCCATACCTTGTTTCTTTCAAATTTATTGAGATCTTCTTGCAAGGCTTGATCGAATGTGTGTCATCGATGCTTGAGACACATCTTTTGGCTCTATTTGAGAAATAAAACAAGTGAACATTGCTTCATGATGTGCTCTGGATTTGGTTCTTATGCCATCTCTAACATCTCCATAACTAACTTTCACGGTGGATGGTCTTTCGGCCATCTCACATCAGGTTGGAGCAAGTCAATTTGGATTCAGGCCGTTTAACAGCTAAGTTGTCTTGAACAACTCTTTCATCTTCATTCAGTTTGTAGTTTGTCATTGTCTTTGAGATTCAACTATCTCATCTTCATCTGCAGGTTTATTGCTCTTACTTGACTTCAACATAAGGACTCTTCTATACGATTCATTGGGTGATTCATCTTGTCGACTAACTCTTCAATGTCTTCTCGATTCACATTAAGTTCATCAAAAACCACATGGATAGACTCTTCTGTGACCATAGTCCTCTTGTTCAACACTCTATAGGCTTTGCTCTCAACAGTATCCCAAACAGATACCTTCATCGGCCTTTAGCATCAAAGCTTTCAAATTATCCTTTGCCATTGTTATGGATGAAGCATTTGCATCCAAATATCCTGGAGTACCCAACATTTGGCTTTCTCCCCGTCCAAATCTTATAGGAGTCTTGGTTAATTTCTGTTGATCATGCATCTATTTTGAGTATAGCATCTTTGTGTTAATGGCTTACTAAAATCTCTTAAGCAATCCGGCTTCAACTAACATGGTCCTTGCGGCTTCCTTGAGAGTTTTGTTCCTTCTTTCATACTCCATTATCTTTGTGGGTTCTTACTGATAACTCATGAGCAATACCATTTTCAACACAATCTTTGAGTAATTATCCCATTCACAAACTTAGTTCCTCTGTCAGACCTTATCTTTATAATGGTTTGGCTCTTTTCATTTTGAATTTTTTTCATCAGCTGAGGTAACTTCTGCAAAGTTTCCTTCTTTTTGCACATGAAGATTGTCCATGTATATCTTGAATAATCATCTACCACCAGGTAGGGTGTATTGGTTTCCACTTATCTTTGGTTTGTTCAAGCACACAAATAGATCCATATGCAATGTAATATCCTTCAGGCGAAATCGGCGAGTGTGACTTTATGCTCGTCTAAGTATTGGAATCGATAACTCCATCTTCTTAGTGCACCGAAAATTACGATCTTTCTCCTTTAAGTATCTTCTCCTTCGGTTTTGAAGATGTGTATCTCTCTCTTGTGCTTCTTTGATCTCTTTGTTAGATCGGGTGTAACCAAGAAATGTTAACACATGAAATAAGTATTGGTTCTCGTCGATTCAATTGCTCAACTCTTCTAATGATTCCCACTCTCGAATCATAAGTCGGGCTAAGATCGCCTTTTTCGTTTAAAGCGTCTGCTTTCTGACGTTAGCTTTCCAGGGATGGTATTGAATATCAAAGTGATAGTCCTCAATCAACTCCATCCATCTCCATTGCCTCAGTTGAGGTCTTTAAGGAGAATAGGTCTTGACTCTTATGGTCCGTGAAAACTTAGTGAATGTTGCTCCGTAGAGATAATGTCTACATTTCTTCAACGCGAACACTATTGCTTTGCCAATTCAAGTCATGCGTTGAATAATTGGCCTCATACGGCTTGAGCTTTTGTGATTCATAAGCGACAACTTTTCTTTCCTGCATGAGCACTGCTCCTAGTCCTTCTTTTGATGCATCACTGTAGACGACAAAGTTTTTACTGTTCCCTTTGGAAGGGCTAAGACTGGAGCGTAGTAAGTCGTTTCTTGACTCTTGAAACTTGCCTCGCACTTGTCATTCCACTCAAACTTGACTTGCTTCGGGTTAGTCGAGTGAGTGGTCCTATCTTGGAGAAATCTGGATAAATCTTCGATAATATCCAGAAATAGTCTAGAAACTCTGATTTCCGTTCTGGACTCGGTTGTTTCCATTCAACCACTGTCTGTACCTTCGAAGGATCCACTGCAATCCCGTGTCGGATATTATGTGTCCCAAGAAGCGACTTCACTAAGCCAAAATTCGCACTTGCTGAACTTGGCATACAACTTATGCTCGTAGTGTCTAAAAGCGATTTTCAGATGACGTTCGTGTTCTTCTCTAGACTAGATTATCACGAGTATGTCATCAATGAATATTACTCGAATTGATCTAAATAAGGTTGAAAAACACGATGCATCGAGATCCATAAATCTTTTTGCTGGTGCGTTAAACCGGACCGAAGGCATCACTACAAACTCGTAGTGTCCATATCGGGTTTGAAATGCGGATTTTGGAAATGTCTCCTTCGCGTATCTTGATTGATAATATCCTTGTTGTAAGTCAAACTTCAAGTATCATACCGCTCGTTGAAGTTGATCAAATAGTTAAGTCTATCCTTGGGAGTGGATATTTGTTCTTGATGGTCACACTATTAAGACCGATAATCTATACATAGTTTTAATGTGCCATCCTTCTTTTTGAAACAACACAGTCGCCCCGGGAGCGTGCTGGTGGATAAATCCCACATCCATCGGTTTAGCAATTGCGTTTTCAGCTCTTGTAACTCAAGAGGAGCCGTTCTATACGGTGTTCGGCACCCATCAGGGGCGTCCTGGTAACACCGATGGTGAACTCGACTTCCCTATCACGGAGGGACAATGGTGAGTTCTTGTGGAAATACATCCAGGTATTCTCGATACTATAGTTACTTGGTTAATTTGTGCCTCAACCTTAGGTTTGTTAATTACAAACGCGCAAGTACCCTCGAGCCCCTACAGTGATTGCTTTCTCGCTTTCATCATTGAAATGATTGGGCAATATTAACATGCCCTTCCAGAAATTTCCACTTCGGGCTTTAGGGTTCACATAGCTTAATGGACTTGTTATGGCAGCCCATTTGTGCATGGTGTCAGATAACCAGATTCATTCCCAATATCACGTCGTATTCGGATATAGGTAATAAGATCAAATCGGCAGAAAAGTCTATCTCAACAATCTTAACTTCGCATGCATTATAGATAATATCTGTTATCTGACTTGCACCCATAGGAGTTGACACTTCTAGACATATAGGCATATGTTCCATGCATGCATGCAGTTTGTGTACAAAATACGGTGCAACAAATGAATGCGTTGATCCAAAGGTCGAACAATATTTTAGCGTAGTAGTTAGATACTAGGAGCGTACCTTCCACCATGTCTGTTGCCTCCGGAGCCTCCTGTCCGGCTAGTGCAAATGCTCGAGGGGGTATCCTCGCCCGATTACCCTGGCCATTTCCCGGCTTCTACGGCTGCGTCTGTTTGGTTCGGTCATCGTACTTTGGGTAATCTTGTAGGCTTTGTCTTGATTACTACCCGCAACGCAAACACCTTCCTTATTTACGCCAGCGAGTGGTTGGCGATGTCCTGTTTAACGCAATGTGCACACACTTGATCCTAGCTTTCCTTGTCTTTAGTCTCTTTCCTTATCTGTCTTATTAAGCGGTCCTTCAAAACTTAGTAAAGCGGTTTAGATGGTTGTCCCACATTGTCCTCTTAAGACGTTTGATGGCCTATCACTGGCCGAATCATCTAATACTGGTTCGATCCAGGCTCAATGCGGAGAGTCAGCTTTTACCGCGGCCGAGAAGGTTGTCGATTCAACAATCAACGATTGTTTGCCAGTTCCGAGTTTCAATCCTCGAGTGAACTTGTGAAGCTTATCCTCTTCGTGCGATTGTTCCCAGAGCATACTTGGACACCGGTGAAATTGGGACTAAATCTTGAGCTACGGTCGGGTTCCTTTGCCTCAATGTGGAATTCATCTCGGCGTGCCTCTTTCACAACTTGTGGAATATCTTTCATTGAACTCGACCAAGAAATTTCCCGTGTTCACTACCCGGTCCCTGTTCCGTCTCCTTTCAACCGCCTCCACCACGGTCTCTAGCGGCCCGATTCCGCAGGCGAAATCTGGCGAGTGTGACTTTATGCTCGTCCTGAGTATTGGAGGTATTGTTGAAGAAGGACTCGCTTATCCTTGAATGGAGATTTTATTTGCTTTCCCATCTAACATGCATCACATACACTTTCCTTCTTGTACACTCGAAACCGCAATCCTTCCACAAGATAACTCCATGCAAGCTTGTTGATTGTCTTGAAGTTCTGGATGGACTAAAACTTGTGCCACAACCAACTTGATTCAGTTGTGCTATTTGCTTATTCGACAGAAGTGCTTGGTGTAGCGATCGACCAATCTACCACATACATATTCTTCTATCTTGATCCTTTGCGACTATTTCATTTGATTCAAAGATCTTTGCTCTGTGCATACTCCCATCTTTGATCCGGTGTAAAGATCTCGCCATAGCCCTTGTCACAGTTGTGATGCTTAGTTGAAGTTGAGGCCTTCAACATAAGCAACATCCTGTGATTTCCAATCCATTCTTCTTTGATAGATCTTGTGCCTTTGATTTCCCACGAGCTTCATTTCCTCCAAATATGACTTTTGCACCTCTAATCTCCTTGAATTTTGACAGATTTTTCTTGTTTCTGTCATATGTCCTGGAACAACCACTATCCATGTACCATTCCTTGGCACTCAGCTGTTCCTTGAACCTGCAATCAAGGAAATTAGTTTTTAGGTACCCATACTTGCCTGGGTCCCGAGGGGTTAGTGCTATTAGATGATCCAACCAACATATAGCCAAAGGACTTGACACTAAGAGGTTGCCATCTATCGGTGCCATAATCATAGTGCACATTAGAAAATTGCTTCTGGGGTTTTAGGTTCATACATCCTCGTATCTTTGTCTTTTAGATGCTGTGTGTGTGTTTTAGCAATTGCTTTCTTGGGATACTTGTGATATTTCTGAGTGTAGTGCCTGGGTGCATATGTGTGCTGATAATAGCTCTTTTCCTTTTGGAATGACCTTTGTTGAGGTTTAGGTCTTTGCCATTTAGGCTTGTATTCTATTGGTCTTTGCTGATATTTCACATTGTTCCAATCACTTGGTTTGGATAGTTTCACCATTCCCATCATATGTATTTCTCGATGAAATTTTGGGGGTTTACGGTAGCTCTCTGTTTGCTTTTTCTGTAGTATTTTCTATTTGGAGTTTGCTGAGGAACTCTACTAGATTTCTTCTCAGCTGTACCTCTTCAAGATACTCAACTCGGTCATTTTCCTTTCCTTTATATCCAAGGCCAGCTTTGGTTGTGATTGTGCTTAGGAGTGAATGTCGGTTTTGCAACATTTGTATTTTGATTTTTGAGATGCTTCATTGCTTGGAAGATCTTTTTTCCAAAATCACTCTTTTTTGAGTTTGAAGCTGTACACAAAGGAATAATCATATTCCTATCT
>JABTTQ020000097.1:0-50000 GCA_016081115.2 Rehmannia glutinosa | reverse complement strand
AAATGTAAGCATCAAAGATACATACGAGACAATGTAGTAACATAGAATTATGCGTAGAATCAATCTTTTTATTGATCATAACATTCTTGTCCTTTACACAATTGTTTACAATGTGTATCGAGCAAACATAGCATTCTATATCTACACAAAAATATAGAAATTACAAATTTTTTATTCAACATACGTAAGACTTACATACATATGCATTTACAATAGTAAAATACGTGAAGGGGTGGACAAAGAACACTTTATCGCCACGCCTCCTTTCTTCTTGACTCACTGCCCTCTGCTCTCTTTTCTTCTTTTCTACTTCACCGCTTTTTTTTCTTGTAGGCTATCTTGGCGCTTTCATCTCTTCTTTTTCTTTCTTGTCTTTCTTGCCACAATCTCTTGCCTTTTGTTTTCCTCTTCAATCCTCTTTACACATTCAAATTTTTCTCTCCACTTCCGTTTGGCTATAGGATCATATCCACCCAATAGATCCTTCCTTCTTGCCTGGATCTACATATTCAATATTTTTGGGTAGAGGTCTATGTATGAAGCCTCTACCTCCACCACTTCTTCCTCCTCCTCCTCGGACGTATATTGTACCGGAGTCTTCTTCTTACCGAGTGATCTAGTCGTCTCGATGCCTCTGCCGACCTTCTTAGCACAAACTTCTTCAAATTTTCCTTTCTCTCGATAAGTCCTGTGTTTGGGCTATGGACATGTTTTTGAAGTATCCCTCGACTCGAGCGTTTTAAACTCTTCAACGGATCTTGCTCGCTTTCCGCATCCGAATGGCATCGGTATCTTTTCCTGTCGAAATGCCTCTCAATTGTTTCAACACTTCTAGAACACGAGCATCCGTCTTCCTTTCAACCTCCTTCATCCCTCGCTTCTACGATTTTTCTCTTCACGGACATAGGCACAAAGCAGAGTGTTGGAGCGCGAGAGTCACCGGAAGTTTGGTGATTATGCTAGTCGTGACATGGCCTTGTTGAGGGTTTCGGAAAAACATTAGGGTCACATCCTTTGACCCTTCCCCTCAACAGCTTTTCCCTTCTCCTTCTTCTCTCGTTCTTCACTTGCTTCTTCTTCTTCATCTCACCGACCCTTTCAACATCTTCGTAATCCTCTTCCCCCTTTTTTGGCATGATCAAAGGAGAGAGGAACCCTTGAAACATCCTCGCGAGCATAAAATCTAAGCGGTGATAGGCGAGTCCTCGTCAAGGAGTATCTTTGTTGAAATTCTGAGCGGGTGGCTTTGGATTCGCCGCCACTCAGCTTTCATTTCAGCCATAAGAAGGTCAACTTGGCATTCATACTCTCCTCTACACGCGAAGTTCTTTCTTGTGAAATTCTCACAGCAAGTTCCATTTCAATGGGTATGAGAGGCATGCATTCTCAATATTTTCTTGCATCATCCTCTTCATGTCGCATTATCACGCTCTCCAGATCGCATTTTGTTGTACAATGCTTTGAAGTATCGACTTGTTCAATCGCATTGTACTGATGTTAACACCATTCTCTCGATCCTCAAGACAATCCCTCTTAAGTCGGTTGTGAGATTGGCATCCCCGTTGTCCACCACATATCCAAAGTGAGGCCGGTGCCTTTCAATTTTCTCAATCTCTCCTGCAATAGTCTTGAAGACTTCACGCACCTCACCTACATTACCTCGCCTCACGGTGGCGGCCAAAGATCAAAATCGAACTCTGTTGGGACAATGGAGTCGGTGGGAATCACCGGATCGGGTTTGTGGTACCGTTTTCGCTCACGAGTACTTTTTCTACAAGGTCGCACCTCGATTGAAAAAGAAAAAGTCTCTTCGAAAGCATCATCACGGACGTAAGGTATGGAATGTATAGTCGTTCGAGCATGTGATGTGTCTGTTGAGTCGACTCTGCCTGCAGCTTTGGGAGCCTCACAGAGACGACTCGGTTTGTTTGGCCTTTGTGTGAGGTTGGCCACCGACCGAGCCTCAATCGTCTTAATACTTCTTCGGCCTCGGCTTCGCTAAATGAATTGGCGTGTCCTCGCTTGCACCATCGCGTCCTCATAATATGATGAAGCCTCGAGGATTTGGTTTATCATCAAAATTGAAAGTTTGTCGAAAGCGCTTGAATTATGGCTTGCTCGTATTTCTGCAGAACATCCTCACCGAGTCCTTTGCGGCAGGGTGGACTCACTTCCGTCTTGATCCCGTAAATGATGTGCCAGGGTTATTTTAGGAATCATGAAGTGCACTAATTTCCTTCTCTCGATTCTTCAATGTGAACAGGAGGGATGTTCGCATTTACGTCTCTTTACCTGGGAAGTCTCAACCTCCTCGGACCTTCATTACCTCATGTAGTCTCAATCATAGTAAGGCCTTGACATTCCCTTCGATGACGCAATCGTCTTAGGGTCTTCATGGGTGGCATCCACAGAGTCTCAACTCCTTGGATTGCACTTTCATTGCCTGCAGTGTTAACTTCCGGGCGGATCCATCTTGTGCCTCGATCGCATCGGAGCGTCCTCGGCTTGCAAAGTCATTGGCACTTTAGCCGAGACAGACTTAATTGTCGAGCTTCACAAGTGACAACTTGTTTGTTGTTCTATTTCTTTTTATTTCTCCACTTCGCCTCCTTTCGCATTGTGGAGTCATCTGCAAGATCCTCCGACCTAGCCGGTAGAGTGAGTTTTGACTTATGTTGGGGTCACTCTGCTCTAGACTCCCGGCTACTTTCTTTGAGTGCTCACCGTAGTAAGGCGGTGGTAAGACACCTTCAACAGGGTTGGCTCAACTTGTGTCCAAGTTCCCAGTGTCATCGCCAAGTCCCTTAGATCCATCCTCCGAGTGAACTGGGGATATGGTTGCGAAATAACTCGCAATCACCGCACCACTCCCAACGGATCAATTTCCCGTATGATTTGGAAGACTCTCCTGGTCCTTCCGTCAGCTATTGCTCATGCATCAACGTGGATTCCCGCATGGCTTGCTGCATGTCCAACTTTTCTTGTGCAGCAATAGGGTCCATGTCCTCATCACTGTCTAAGAGCATGTTAAGGTGAGAATTAGTATGGTCGCCGGTGCCATGAGAGGACAAATGTTTGGCTTATTCCCGAGCCTCTCGCTTTCAAACCGCTCTAGCCTTTTCTTGTTCCTTGTGAATTTGCAACATATTAATGCGCTTATCCTCATCCAGGGCTTGCGACGGTATCAACTTCAAGGAACCTGAAGAGTTCCTCTTCTTCCTCAATAAATTCTGTATGTTCAAACTGCGCCCTAGAGTGACTCAGCTTCCATTTCCTCCACTCTTGCAGACGGCTCTGGATGTCTGGGTATAATGGAGAATACATGATTATATCATCATCGTCATCCTCCCCTTGTTGGCCTTCCTTCTCAAGAATAGAAGGTAGCAAACTATGTTGCTCTTCATCATCGCAGATCTCGTGGTCCGGTGGAGACAGTCCTGTCGGCAGCCAGGGATTCTTGAGTCTCCGCTTCTTCATGTTCCTCTGTTGTTCTATCCACAGTTGGGTCTTCTGAGGGCCTCTGCTGATCACCTTCAAAGCAGATTTGGCGGTTTCATCAAGAACTTCTCGAGACCGAACTTCTTCAAGCCAGCCTCGTGATTTTCTCCAAATGAGTGGCAGACTTCTGCCTTTTCAAGCTTTGAGAGCTTGGTGATTCTTCTTCTTCTTCTTTTAGTTTTCACCAGGGAATGTCTGGTTCTACTTCCTCCGGTTCCTCGAAGGTAAAGGCCTTCCGTGTTGTCTTAGAGGCAACTACCCTTCTCGCCTTGGCGCCCCTCTTCTTCTTAATTCCCGGAGAAGGTATTAAGGGTTCCTTCTCCTCCGCGGCTGCAGGGGTGACTCGGCTGCAGGGGCAGTGCGTCTTTCTTCTTTCTGCGGAGCAGCGACTTTTTCTTTTGCGTACGGCAGGGCGCTCTCCTTTTAGGAGGAGGAAGCGATTGTGTCGACAGTGGTCATTCCTCCCTCACCAGTATTAGCCCTTTTTGCGTAGGCTCTCTTCCTCGGGCTCCCGAGAGATTGGCCTAACATCTTCTTGTTGACATGGAATGGCTTTCCATGTCGAAGGGGAACACCCTTCACCTTCATCGATGGCCAATGACTAGGCCATAGCCAAGTGATCCTCCAAAGGATCCATCCTCTTTGAAGGACATGTTGCCAATATTCGGAAAGTCTGGTCAAATGAATTCAGCCCAATTTATCTTATTCTCTTCCATGATCGCAGCCATGATGATCAACTTGGTTTTACATACATGATTGAAGGCGCCAAACTTCATGTCTACACTCTTCGCGACGATATCCATTAGTTTGTGATAATCGTCCTTCAACAGCCTTCTTCTCACCGTGTAGACCACTTTTGCAAAGATTCGGGTTTGGCTACTTCTTCCACGCAGCAGACCAAGTTGACGTAAAACTGTGAGACCTCGTCAACATATGTCATCGAAATTCCATGGTGAGAATGGTTTCATCCGGATTTCTCGATTTTATCCGCTATCTTCTTCACAAGGGTTTCATCGAACCTGTTTTATCATCCGCTCAAAATCTACAGATTGATCCGGTGTGGATTTGCTTTGCGAGCTTAGCGAAATCATGTCTTTGGTGCCATTTCTAGAAGATTCTACCGATTGAATCTTGATAAACTTGCTTGAGAACCGGTAGGGTTTTGGATAGCAAAGAGACTTTCTTTCAAATGCTTGAAGATGAACAGTTTTAGTGAGAGAGAGAAAAACTGATCAAAAGAGTATATAAGGGTTATGAAAGGACGTATTTTTGGTTTCAAATTTTGATCAAGATTAACGGTTGATTCACCACGCCGATCAGCATTTAATTGCCCGTATTTAATACGGAAGCATTTATATCCAATCATATGCTTGTTGTGCGCTTTTTGACTGTACCCATTATTATGCCGACGTCATCCTTAAAAACATTCCCGCTCATTAAAAACGATTGCGTTTTTGTCACTTAGCTCATAAATGGCTCACTTACTCCTTAACCGACTCAACTCTTCTTCTCTCTATTCATATAGTGACTCAAATTGTCACCTAACTCGACTGGTGAATTTCCGATCTGGCCGATTCACTTGGCCGATTTATAAGATCTGCTCTGTTTCGACTTTTCATGTTTCATCTCTTCTCATTGAGTCTTCTCTGAGTGTCAACTCACCAATTAACCCTAGCTCATCTTAAGTTCTTCAAATCTTGATTCACATAATGGCTTTGTGAATATGTCACTAATCTTGTTTATCGGTTGAGATGTATTCCAAGGTGATGTTTTTCTTTTCAAATGATCTCTTATGAAATGATATCGACATCAATGTGCTTTGTTCTTGAATGCAACACAGATTCTCGAGTGATTGCAATAGCATTTGTGTTATCACACATAATTGGAATCTCTTTTTCATCAATTTCATAATCTCTCGCTTGTTGTCTCATCCATAAGATTTGGGCACAACAGCTTGCCCGCAGCTATGTACTTTGCTTGATTGTGGATGTGGCGGTATTTGCAAAGTTCCTCGAAAGTCGCGGTATTTGTCCGTAGTATATACAATGTCCTGACCCTCAAATGAGAATGGTATAGCTGAGAGACGAAATCGTACATTAGTGGATATGGTTAGGAGTATGTTAAATAATTGTTCCCTACCCCTATCATTGTGGATACATGCGTTGAAAACCATTGCATACCTTCTCAATCGGGTTCCTAGTAAAGCAGTTCCTAAGACGCATTATGAATTATGGACAGGCAAGAAATCCAGTTTGAGACATCTTCATGTTTGGGGTTGCTCAATAGAAATAAAAGTGTATAATCCACATGAAAAGAAGCTTCATGCTAGGACAGTCAGTGGTTATTTCATTGGCTATCCTGAAAAGTCTAAGGGGTATAAGTTTTATTGTCCTAACCATAGTATGAGAATAGTCGAGTCAGGCAATGCTCGGTTCATTGAGAATGGCTTAATCAGTGGGAGTGGAGAACCACGAAAAATAGACATTCAGGAAATTTGGGCTGAAACTCCTTCACCCGATGTTTCTTCTAAAGTTTTTGTTCCTATTGTTGTATCACTGTTACACAACATACATGATCAACAAATCAATGTCCAAAACCCACTGAACGAAAATATAATAGATGAACCGGTCATAGTTGTGACGCCCACCTCTATTACTACTACTAGAAAATATATAAATAGTAAAACTCGCCACAAACTCTATTTAAAACGGATAATAAATTTTTTTATCCCTGTGACATTTTAACAATAAACAGGTAAAATCATTTTAATAATAAGATAAGGACAAGCCATGTCCATAAAGAAAAGAGGTAACCAACCCTGTTATTAAACACAAATGACATCCACGTGACCAAACGCATAACCCACATCACCCAGCTATTTACATGTACATATTTACATCAGAGTTATCAAAAGAGGGTACAACCCTAAACCAAAATAATACAAGATCAAAAAGGGAAAGGTGACCCATCAACATAACCCAACAGGTCGTCATCCATGTACACTATCCTCAATAACCTGTAGGAGCTCCAATAGTCTGCCCAGTAAGTCCATGAAATCCAGCATCACCAGACTCACCTACAATGCATGAACTACGTGAGCTAATGCCCAAGATGCGAAAACCATGCATCTTTGAAGGAACAATGTAATACAAATGCAAATGCATTCCAAAATATTTTACCGTAAAGTGCACGCATTGAAATATATTATTTATAATCATTTCTTTACATAGGGCCCTTGACCCACCGCTATGCACCGGAAAGAACTCAACACAATATCAATAATCACATGGCCATAATCATACGACACCGCCAGGGCTATCTCCCGGGACCACCCGAGGTCCACCACCTGTCTTTCCCAATGATCCCCGAGTCTTCCCCTCACGTGTCAATAAGGATACGGTCAAGTGGTCCGCCTCGTGACCATCGTAGGCACACCCCTGTCAAACTCTATGATCCTCCGAGGAGTAACACCCATCGCACCCTAAAATATATCATAAAAGCACGCCGCATGCCTCGGTGCACTAGCAAAGGCCAACCAAAATCTTTTTCTTTTCAAAGAAAGTTATCATGTCGTCATGCCGATCTCAATAATGCTCATATGTTTGCATGCGTGCATATGGCAATGATGACATGCTCAATGAAACAATAATCATCACACTTCAATATCCACCAAGCAACATATGAACATCAAGGTTTCCATAATGCATCCATCAAGATACAAGAATCGCATTAGTACAATAAGACAGAAATACTATGTTCATGCATTGTAGTTGCGGATGGATTTTCACTTACCTTTTTCTCTCGGATATGCTATCAAAAATTAAACAATTGTCTTCTTCGTAACCTAGATGTAAGTCCTCAAAGTATAAATCTTTGTTTTCGAATCAACAATGTTATTAAATTAAATTTAATGAAAGGTCATAGAGCATAATTTTTTTTTTTTTTTTTTTTTAAGAAAATCTATTCATCTTAAAGTCTTATATATTACCTAAGCCAAACCAACTTCCTTCTCCTCACATATAAAAACCGAATAGAGCTCAATTTACTAAAGCAATTTAAGTTTGTGGATAACTTAATTAATTCGACGCAGCTTCATTATTAAGGTTGTAGATAATTCAATTTGAAAGAATTGGAGGTCCAATTCTAATGAAAATGCGATTGTGCGAAAAGTGATGCCAACACTTTGCAAAACACAAATGAAAAGACTTAATTAAAAATACAATTTCACAAAGTATGAAATAAAGACAGAATCAAATACAAGACACAAGAGATTGAAAATTTTGTACAAGTATAAAATACTTGTACGGTGTTCATTAGAACAAAAATTATCCAAAAGGTAATGTTGTTTACAAAATACAAAAATACAAAGTAAATAAGGAAACTAGAAGAACAACTCCCTTGTGTCTCCAAAAGCAACAACACTCCTTCACAAAGCGTGAGAAAACATTTAGTGCACTCCAAACACTCAAACTACACCAATCTATCTCACATAAACACTCAAAACTCGAGTTCTAAAAATGATGCCAACAATGTTGCCAACATTCCTGGTATCACCGAGCTTCGCACTTTTCGTGTGAAAAAGCTGGAAGATGAACTCTCAAATCTCCTAAAATCAGTACCACGAAATTTGTCTGGTTTCGATCCTTAAATAGCTATCTTCTTGAATAACTTCATGCAAGAAAGTAGGAGAAAACTTCCAAGTTTTAAGGAAAAAAACCACCCACTACAATAAACTTCAAGGAGTTAGTAGAGTTAGAAAATCAATATAAACTTCTAACTTAACTACCTGAAAAAGCGAAATATTAATCAAAAAAGAGAATCAAATCGGAAGAAAAATTCGAAAGAAGAAAAAGATAATGTTTGAGAAAATTCAAACATTAACAATCTCCCCCTTTCTTACAGATTTCTGGACAAAACCTTTTAAAAAAAACAGTTAATATTCTCCCCCTGAATTCAAGAAACAAATCAACAACAGAGATAAACTCCCCCTGAATATAAGAAGTCAAATCTCCCCGTGAATATAAGCCAGAAACAAGAAATACCAAAAAACATCAAATACTCTTAAAACAAGTAAGTTCAGCTGTTAATAAATGATGCCTCAGATGTTGGCATCATTCTCAGAATCACCATTTCCACAGCCTTTGCTTCCAGCCTGTTTTTTGTGTCACCTTCTCCCCCTTTTTGGACTGAAATCAGCCCTTGTATAAAGAGAGAAAATAACCAATTACAAGCTCACTGAGAGCATTTGATACCCCATTATCTCCATTTAAAAAGAAGTTAGAATCAGTTATCCAACATAGGAGAAAGGAGATAAAATGTAACAACTCATTACTACTAAACATCAGGTTTTGCAGATTTTTTCAATTTTTTTTTTTTTTTTTTTTAAAAAAAATATAAGAAATAGTAATACAACAAAAACGAAAAATATATATAAAACAAACACACAGCAGTATCATGAGGTGATATGTACAATGATGCCATCATTTGCAAGATCATTTTGTAACAGCAAACTCAATTTAAATGACAGAAAGAGATTTTTTTTTTTTTACTTGCATAACAGATCCACGGGCATAAGAATAGTACAAAAAGACTTAAGAAAGTCACAAAAATATAGCTCAATCCATTTACACAATCAATGAGCCAAAATGTACAAATATGCCCAAAAAGCAAGTTTAAAAAAAAACTGTTTGCTGACTTCTTTTAAGAATTTGAGTTGCACAAAAATGCCTACAAAATATGATGCATCAGTACAGAAAAAACTCAAGAGTACAAGCTAACACAAAAACAAAAAAAAAAAAAAATATATATATACAAACAGATGTGTCACACAAAGCCAGATGCAACACATGAAGCATCACACTTTTAAAGAACACACAAACCAAGAGATTTCCTTAGAAAGAAAAACCTCTCAAAATCCAAAGATTTAGAGAAAATATCTGCTAACAGATGTTTAGTGGCAATGTGTTGAGTACAACAACGATCATTATCATCACCCAAATCAATTTAGGATCGGTTTTTGAAGAATTCTCAAGAAAAATTGAAAGTATCCTCAACAGATGTCATGTATCATTTCTCTCGCATCATCTTACCTAAAGCCTTATCTTTCTTCGCTTTAAAACAAAAAGGTTTGATATGCCTAGGTTTAAAACAAGAATGACACACATATTTTCGCCTCAAAACACTTCCGGACTTCTTGAAATCGCTTTTGAAAAATAATTTACCACTTTTCCCAAGATTCCCTTGTTTCATAGAATGGCATGTCTTCTTACAAGAATCTGCTTTTATTTGCTTGAACATATCCTAATCCTATTTCTATCAAATCTAGCTTTCAAAAATATATCATCAATAACAAAGCAGAGCTAGAATCAATCTTACTTACAGTCTTTTTAAGACTAATAAGTTCAGATTTTACTGCATCAAGATCTTTGTCTTTCTTTGCTAAAAGAACTTCCAATCTCCCAACAGATTCTCTTAAAATGTCATTCTCTTTGACAAGATCTTCACATTTAAATTGCAAATCATTATGACATTTATCTTCTAGATCAACAAACTTTGACCCTGAATTCAGACATAAAAATGATGCAAAATGATTAACAAAATCATATTCGAGAATCAAGAAACTGTCTTGTGATGCCTCGGTGTTGGCATCATTTGTTGCATCATTTCAATCCATCGATTTGAGCTTCTCTTCTTCAAGAATCGTTACAAGTCCCTTGCGCTTTTCTTCACCATCTTCGATTCTTCATCACTAAAAGATACAAAGAAAATCCATACCTCTTTCCCTAAAAGTGTTTGCACATTGTTTTGCATAATGACCAAATCCTTTGCAAGCACGACATTGAATCAAATCAAGGTTTTTGGTTTTAAAGAATTGTTCTCTTGATTTGGTTCAAGCTTTTAGGAAATTTGAAGAATTACCGAAAAAATGTTTCTTAGACTTGAAATCTTTGCTATTCAAAGAAGATTTTTGAGTAAACTATTAAACCGTAAGGTCAATAATGCAATAGATTCTTCATTTAAATCACATTCATGAATGTTTTTCATAAAATGTTCCATTGCATTACTTTGAACATCACAAAAATCAAAACCATTTGGGTTTTAAAAGCAATACTTTTGTCTTCAACATGATGTTCTTTTTTGCCCCCCAAGTTTAACTCAAAAGTTTGTAAAATACCAATAAGTTCATCAAGTCTAAGAGTATCGGATCCTTGGTTTCCTCAATAGTATAGATCTTAACATTGTATCTTTCGAAGAGATCTCATTACCTTGCTTACCAATCTTTCATTGCTAATAGGCTCTCCAAGTGATTGTGCCTCATTAGCAATATCACAGATTTTTGCATTATACGAAGTAATGGTCTCTTCTTCTTCCATTCTCGATTCTCGAATCGCTTGCACAGAGTCTTAGCTTTGTTCTTCTAACACTTTGTGTTCCCTCACAATGCAATTGCAATGCATCCCAAGCATCTTTTGTTTGAAACACAATTAGAAATTATTTTGAACAAAAACATATCAACAACAAAAAATATGGCATTTAAAGCTTTAGAATTAAAGCTTGCAACTGGATTTCATCATTTTGCCACTCAATCTCTCCGGTTTGTCTATTGTAACTCCTTCAAAGTGTCAACGATTCTTGGTGGTGTCCATCCCGTAAGAACAGCATTTCCATGCTCTTTCATCAATGGACTTGATATAAGCCCTCATTTTCACCTTCCAATAGGAATAGTTCGTTCCCATCCAAAACAGAGGTCGAAAAATGGAACTACTCAACTTCCATCATAAAAACACTGCAAAAAAAAAAAAACAGATCACACTAAGATCGCTCAGTGAAGGCTCGACACTTGAAAGAATTGGAGGGTCCAATTTAATGAAAATGCAGGTGTGCAAATAAAAGTGATGCCAACACTTTGCAAAACACAAATAAAGACTTAATTAAAAATACAATTTCACAAAGTATGAAATAAAGACAATCAAATACAAAAGACACAAGAGATTGAAAATTTTGTACAAGTATAAAATACTTGTACGGTGTTCATTAGAACAAAAATTATCCAAAAGGTAATGTTGTTTACAAAATACAAAAATACAAAGTAAATAAGGAAACTAGAAGAACAACTCCCTCAGTGTCTCCAAAAGCAACAACACTCCTTTCACAAAGCGTGAGAAAACATTTAGTGCACTCCAAACACTCAAACTACACCAATCTATCTCACATAAACACTCAAAACTCGAGTTCTAAAAATGATGCCAACAATGTTGCCAACATTCCCCGTATCATCACCGAGCTTCGCACTTTTCTGTGAAAAAGTCGGAAGATAAACTCTCAAATCTCCTAAAATCACTACCACGAAATTTGTTTGGTTTCGATCCTTAAATAGCTATCTTCTTGAATAACTTCATGCAAGAAAAAGAGGAGAAAAACTTCCCAAGTTTTAAGGAAAAAACCACCCACTACAATAAACTTCCAAGGAGTTAGTAGAGTTAGAAAACTGAATATAAACTTCTAACTTAACTACCTCGAAAAACTCAAATATTAACTCAAAAAAGAGAATCAAATCGAAGAAAAATTCGAAAGAAGAAAAAGATAATGTTTGAGAAAATTCAAACATTAACACAATTTACTAAAGCAATTTAAGTTTATAATAGGATTCTCATAACTTTATTAATTATGACTCCTGACACGTGAAATAATACCTCTTATATTTAGCACATGTGAATTTAAAATTATTCTTTAAGTTAACTAGGATCATAATAAGCAAACTAGAAATAAGCTTTTTAAACTTACAAATTGTTCCTCTTTCTTTTCGTAGCGTCAATTGCCACTACAAAAAAAAAGTTAATTAGCAGCGTTTTTTTAAAATATAGCAGCGGTTTCAAACCTTAACAAAAAGGTGCATGAGTCATAAATCCTGACACAAAAACTGCACCAAAATGAAAACTGAAATCATCTAGGAATTTTTTCTAAATTATTTTAGTTTCATTGTATTAAGAGCAAAGATTATAAATAAACATCAAAGATTCATGTCACTGTAAAGAACTCAGTAAAAAAACCACAAAGATTGAACCATCGTACATTTGATTGTGTTTGAAGAACTCAACAGTGGATAAAGATAATAAGACTTTGGGTTAATTAAAAAAGTACCCTAAAGATTTAGTCTAATTACCAAGAAGCCAAGCTATCATTCAGAAGTACAAGTACCACTCATTCTCATGAATTCAAGATATAGCTGAAGTATTCATGGAGTTTTAAGCACTGATTACTAAAGTAACTAACTATAGCCCCAGTGAAGGTCATATACACTCGTTAAACAAATGGGCAGCTATAGATACTGTATGAGAGTAAACCAGTAATGAATTAAAAATTAACAAGACTAGTTTTAGCATTTAATCCCCAAGCACACAATCAAACAACCTTACAATCAAGTGCTTTGATTGTTCTTCTACACCACATTGCAGTGTGAGGATTAAATCTGAGCTCCCGTGTAGGCCAGTAGTGCAAATCCTGCTTCAGTGTGAGTACTCGAGGCTTCCTGTTCAAGTGAATTATTCCAACACGAACAAACTCCCATGCTCTATTTCCTATTGGATAAACATTTTGAAAGATTTAAGTTTTCATAATCATTGTAGTAAGTGTAACACATGCACCAAAAGCACAGTCTATATTTGACAACAGAAATGAAATACAATTTCATCACAAACCTCTGCATCTTGTACCTCTGAGATCTTGTACCTCTGAGCTGGAGCTAAAAAGATTTTACAACTAGACTCCAAAAATGCAAGCTGGAGCTGAAAAGATTGCTCAGCAAAAGCAAAAACACAACTAGGCTCTCCCCACTATAGGATTTTACAAAATCCACATTCAATGTTTCCAACAAACCACAATCAACTTATACCACTCCAATTTGACCAAACTCCCATACACTGATTGCTTGCATTAAAAATTTAGGAGTATCCCTTTTTCAAAAAAAAATAAAATATAGGAGTATCAGTAGTAGTATTATTCTGAAAGAGTTATAGCATAGCGTAATATTTTACACTATCTATTAAAATGCAGACAGTCAAGTGATACTATACGATGAACACAAACCACAATTTTAAGAAAATTAAACAGAGAATTTACTCAATTAAAGAGCAAAACGAGATATTGCAATAGGACAATAGTTAATTACATTGGTAACTACAAATCTCAACTAGAGTCCGTGTTTAATCTAAACATCAGAGGAAAAACTACTAAATTTTAAGGATGAATATAATAGCTAAGCCACAGTTAAACAATTAAAAAAATAAAAATCGATTTACAAGACTGAGAAACTAAACCTGAAATAAAGTTCATGATCCACGCCTATCCACCAAAAAACCCTAGAAATTGGAAAATATAAACTGAGAAAAAAACTATTCCCTACTTAGAAATTAAGAAACGTTATGCAAAGCTGCAATCGAAGAATAATCAAATGAAAAGTGATGGATCTATATTACCTGCACATAAACTCGCCATCGTTCATAAGCTAATCTATTTTAAACCTTTTTGATCGAGCAAAACAGCTCTAAAGTGGAAGAAGGTCTTCACTGGAGGCGGCTAGTGACTGGAGTGGTGCGCATTAAGCATCAAAAGGATCGCCGGCGGACGGCGGACGGCGGCGACATCACGGTAAGGAAAACGGGAAAGAAAGATAGTGGGACAGAGGGAATCAGGTATCAAGGGTTTGAATTTCTATTCTATTAAGTTATATTTTCAATTCTGACTTTTAGTATTAGATAGATTAGAAATAATCTCGGCACTTTTGCTAAACCGACACTAGTTTTATATGTAATTGTTTTGGCAAAACCATAGTGGCGGTTTCGTACAGTAACCGTCTCTATAATTTTGAAAATTAAATTTCTTAAATTAATTAGCGGTGAGGGTAATTGCCGCTAATATAACAGTTAACACTTATTTAACGATGGTTTTAGCAAACCACCGCAAAATATATGTCGCTAAATAACAGTTTTTTTGTAGTGTGCCAGGCACCTTCCTCCCTTATTATTATGCTTGGGTTGTGTGTGTGTACCTGTATCTAAATTGAACAAAATGTCTTATTAACCCGATAAGTCGGTCTTACTTTGCTTAGGATCTCCAACCCATAACACCAAATTTGGTGTGAAAATCACACCAAATTTGGTGTTTTGGTGTAATTTTGCAAAACTCATCTCCAACCCACTACACTAAATCTTACACCAAATGAATATTTTAATTTTTTTGCATTTTGGAATAGCAAATTTATTTGTTTATGCAATTATTTCTTTTGCTTATATTTTATTGTTATTAATGTAACTAAAATAAAAACTTATATTTAACTAATATTACATTAATTAATTATATTACAAAATTAATATTACAACTAATATCACAATAAATAAATTATAACTAATATCACAATATAACTTATATTTAACTAATAGTTAACTAATATTACATTAATTAATTTATTTGTTTATGCAATCATTTCTTTGATGCTTTTTTAATTAAATTATAATTTTATTTATTAATTATTTTAGTTTATCAAAATTTTAAGTTTAGTTTATAATAATTTATTGGTAAATATTAACTATTGTTCATCCAAAATAATAATTATATACAAAATTTAAATAACTAAAACCATGTTACAAATGAATTATATATCAAATATAGGATACAATAGGAATTAAAAGTTTGAAGTAGAAGAAATTGGAGAGCAAAGAGGGAATATTTGTATTACACCAAATTTGGTGTAAAGGAATAGTGTTACACCAAATTTGGTGTAACACTATTCATTACACCAAATTTGGTGTGATGTTTAGAGTTGGGTTGGAGGGTGTTTTTAGATATTTGGTGTTTTGGTGTGGGTTTTAGAGTTGGGTTGGAGATGGTCTTAGCATAGGTGAGTCGGTTGCACCTTTCATTTTTTAGATATATATCCACACGTATACTTATCTATATGTTATATTAGTTTAGTTAATTGAATAGGTTAATCAGTGGAGCAGACACAACTAAATTGTGTGTTAATAACATATTTGTACATTATATTAGATATCTCTCTCTCTCTCTCTCTCCATATATAAGGTTATTCTGTAATGTATATATACATATACATATATCATAATAGTAGTTGAATGTGTTAGTTATAAGTTATATACGTATATATATACATTTAAGATTAAAGTTTTATTAATTTGTATATATATATATATATGTATAATTAAATATATTCATATGCATTAGGATTTTAATTTTGTTCTTTCTATCTTTATTATTATTATTATTATTATTATTATTATTATTTTTAACTACTTAAATTAATAATCCAACGGCTAATAACTATAAGTGAGTTCCAACATTATAAAATTAGCCATGTCATAGAAAAAAATCAATATCGAATAACACATAACTAACATGTAGTGCATGAACTATATTGGCCAATGAAATGTGAGAGGCTCGGTATTACAATAGTTGAGCAAGAGATTAATGAAACACAAGAGAGAAATAGCTTTAAGACGGTCTGTAAAGCGAAAAAGACTTGTTGTTTCTGATGACTATGTGGTATATACTCTGAGCATGAATGTGACTTGAGCATTGATGAGGACCCCATCTCATTCGCATAAGACAAGCAGTGAATAGTAATAATTTTGAAAAGTGGTTCAATGCCATGAAAGTAGAGCTTAAATCAATGTATGACAACGAGTTTGGGACTTAGTTGAGTTGCACAAGGTTCTAAAATAGTCGGTTGTAAATGGGTCTTTAAGACCAAACATGACTCGAATGGCAACATTGAAAGGTATAAAGCCGTGACTTCGTTGCTAAAGGTTATACTCGAAAAGATGGCATTGACTATAAAGAGACCTTCTCTCCGAGTGTCAAACAAGGACTCTTTAAGAGTTGTTATGGCTTTGGTGGCTCATTATGATTTAGAGCTTCACAAAATGGATGTTAAAACCGCTTTTATGAATGGTGATTTGGAAGAGGATGTGTATATGGAGCAACCGAGAAGGGTTTAAAATCACATGAAAGGAAAATTTAGTGTGTAAGTTAAAGAAATCAATATATGGATGAAACAAGCCTCCCGACAATGGTATCTTAAGTTCAATGATACCATTATTTCTTATGGTTTTACGGAGAACACCGTTGATCGGTGTATCTACATGAATATCAAATGGGAGCAAGTTTATAATATTAGTCATATATGTTGATGATATTTTACTTGTTGCTAATGATATTGGATTTTTATATGATGTAAAGGAATTTCTCTCTAATAATTTTGAAATGAAAGATTTAGGTGAGGCGTCTGTGTGATAGGAATAGAAATATTTCGTGACGATGATCACAAGGAATGTTGGGATTGTCTCGAAATCCTATATCAATAAAATCTTAGAGAGATTTAGAATGGAAAGATGTTCCGCGACATGAGAACCTAACTAACTAACTAGTGCCCCACCAAGCTCTCGAGAACCCAATCACCGGAAAGGGGACATTGGACACATTGCGCAAGTCAAAAAGGAATTTCCTACCGATTAATAAAACAAAGTTTGTATTTATCAATAGATCTATCTATCGATAGAAAGATATAGTGGATAGTTCCAATACAAAAAGGGGATAAATCCAGTCAAATGCAATGTCCCAAGAATGATTTGGAACGTAAATAAATGAATTCAATTCCTTATAATTCAGTGGTTGGGAGTTTGATGTATGCTCAAACTTGTACTCGGCCGAATATTAGTTTTGCTGTTGGAATGTTAGGCCAACATCAAAGTAATCCCAGTATGGACCACTAGAAGGCTGCAAAGAAAGTTTTTCGGTACTTACAAGGCACCAAAGAATACATGCTCACGTATAGGAGATCTAATAACCTTGAAATAATAGGTTATTCTGATTCAGATTATGCTGGGTGTGTTGACATGAGGAAGTCAACATTCGGTTATTTGTTCCTTTTAGCTGGAGGGGCGATATCATGGAGGAGTGGAAAGCAGTCTATCATTGATGCATCCACTATGGAAAGTGAATTTGTGGCATGCTTTGAGGCCACTGTTCATGGATTGTGGTTGCGGAACTTTATCTCGGGACTTGGGGTTGTTGACAGTATAGCCAGGCCGCTAAGAATTTATTGTGATAATTCCGCAGTTGTTTTCTTCTCAAAGAACGACAAGTACTCTAAAGGTGCTAAAAACATGGAGTTAAAGTACTTGGCTATTAAAGAAGAAGTGCGGAAACATAGAGTGTCTATTGAGCATATTAGCACCGATCTAATGGTGGCGGATCTGTTAACTAAGGGGTTACCACCTAAGACATTTGTTGGTCATGTCGAAAGGATGGGTGTTATAGACAAGTCCTTGTTAGCGTAATGGTAGTGTAGGTGTATATATATACATAATAGTTATTTGCTCCTTGTGTTATGACACTCTGAGCTCATTTATAGTTGTGTTTCTGCTTGTATATATGTATTGCTTTGATGTAATAACATGATAAGTCTTTCTTCAACACTTTATAGTTGAGGCTAATGATTCACCTGATTAAGGATAATATTAAGTTGGATTGATCTTGTGATACATGGAAGGAAGCATGTCGAATAAATGATGTGTGACCGCCATGATCCAATCAATTTTATCTTAATTAAAGATAAGCCTAATTGAAATTATGATGAGATTTAATATAATGTGCACACTTAAAGTTATTATTAAATTCTCAAGTCATCATATGGGCCAAGTGGGAGAAATATTGGATTTAATGCCATTAAATGGCCCATATTAATGAATGTAGGGTTTTAACTTAAATGCTCCTCTTTGATGGCTAAGAGAGATAAAAGTTGTTGAAACCGGGAGATAATTAAATCCTCTTCATCTACCATAAATGAGAAAATGTGATAACTCGATCCTCTCTTTAATATGAAAAAAATAAACATATAGAATATATATTATAAAAGGGGAGAGTTGTGAATTCTTCTAACCATCAAGAAGTGGTGAAAAGTTAAGGCAAGGAGGAAAAGAATATTTACAAATATTCATATTATCGTTCAAGAATAATCACTATGGATCAAGGTAAGTATCTACACTATGTCCAGAATTTTCTACACTAGTGAGAATTATGATTTTCCAAGATTTTCCTAAGCATTAAAGAAATGTGATGGATTTCATAAAGAAAATTGAAATCTGCTTACAATAATAACTTTTCTTTTTCCTTTTTTTGGAAGATGATATTTTACTTATCTACCGTAGTGATATGACACAACTATTCTAACCACACTACTACAAAATATAGATTTTACGACACGATTTTACATTAGTTATTAAATAAAAGATGTAAGAAAAAGGTCGGTGGCATAATTGTGAATTTTTAAAAGACTTTAACATTGGTTATAAACAAACCGATGTAAGTACATCGAGTTCGTCAAAGTACCCAATGTAAAACCTATGTAAAACATAATATTTGCATCGGTTATTTATACATAGATGTAAATATTATTCTTTACATCGGTTGTATAAAACCGATGTAGAGTTCTTTTTTAATTTTAAACCTAATTCTTCTTTTCCATTGTGCGCCATCTTTTTCTCCCTCCGCTATCCTCCCCTTCCTCGATCACACCACGGACGTTTCTTCCACCTCGAAGTGAGGCCCCCTCTATTTCTCCCGACACCATCAAACTCTTCCCCCGCAAAATCCCCGGCTTCGATCTCTTTTTCCTATGTGTGCTCGGTAGGGTTGTTGGTATTCGCCGTCGTCAATATTGGTTGTTGGTATTCACTCTAGGTCTCACGCCAATGTCCATGTAAAGTCCATTGACGCTCAACATTGTTGTTGAATTATTAAATCGATCATCATCAATGAAATAGTAATGAATCTTAAATTATACCTTGGATTAAGAAATATAAGTACATAAATTATATTGACATAATTGAATGAATGTAAAATGTGTACATTTGGTTCTATTTATACAGCTTCAAAGTTGAACTATTTCTAACTTATAAAACCATATTTGCCTTGTACAATAAGTGCTACTTTATGTAACTAAAAAAACTAATTTTCTAACTAACATAACTAATTGCTGCTCTTCTTTTCTTCTATAGTGGAACTTCTTGCATTTTGAGATAAATGTTGACACCCTCCGTAAGTTGGGCATAGATATTGATCATGCCTAACTTGTTCATAAAATGATTGGAAGTCTGTGGAGGTAGGGGTTTGGTAAGAATGTCTGCTACTTGATAGATTGAAGGTATATGTATGAGTTTGAGAAGGCATGTTTCCATTTTCTCACTTACGAAGTGGTAATCGATTTGTATGTGTTTTGTATGTTCGTGATGACAAGGATTATGAGCAATTCAATATGTTGACTTGCTATCTGTATAAACAAAAGCAGGTGATTGTTGGGTTTTCAACGATTTTAATGGAATTTTATTTAATATATAATGTTGTGTATCTTGAATGCTTGTAAATAAACTTAAATGGGGGAATAATAGAGAGAGAAATATAAGGAAGAAGATGAAGTTTGTTATAATGATTCTGATAATTTTCCTCCTCAACGTTTCCCACTACATAATCCCTGAGCTAGGAATAGCTAGGGGACCACTTGATTCCATTCCTTACAACTCAAAGATTGATATTTGAAAAGTGGGCTTAACTACAATTCAACCCATTTAACTAATAATAACAAAAACCATTAACTAACAATAATAAAAAGAACACTTTAGAATTGAGCCCAATAACAAAGAGAGCCCAATCAAACCCAATAATGTTTCAACTCAGAAATGTAGCCCATCTCTTCCTTCCCCAACTTCTCATTCTTTCTCTTCCTTCCCCAACTTCTCATTCTTTCTCTTCCTTATCCTTGTCCACAAAGAACCATTCTCACGACAATACCCCCTTGGAACCTCGATCCTTGTCCCCAAGGATTGAAATCTGAAATTTGGCTTTGATATACTTAATATCCTCCCAAGTGGAACATTCTCGAGTGGAGTTAGCCCAACCGATCAACACCGACGTACCTCATGCCCTTTTCGATTAATCACTTGCGTTTCCAACACCTCTAAAGGCCGGATCTTGAAATTTCCATCCGCATCGATCAAGGCAAACGACTAAACAAGGTAAGATTTACGGACTAATCTTTTTCTTAAGCAAAGAGACATGAAACACTGGTGGATGCGGGAATCCTCGGGTAGATCCAACCTATACGCCACCTCCCCAACCCTCTCAAGCACGTAAATGGGCCATAGTATTTCGATGAAAGTTTCATACGTTTCCGAAGATGAATTGAGTTATGTTGGAAAGGTTGAAGCTTGAGAAAAACTTGATCTCCTACTTCAAATTTGTTGTTCACTTCTCCTTCCATCGTGTATAGTTTCATCTGTGTTGAGCACAGTATTAGATTGTCCTTGAGAAATTGTACCAATTTACTGTCTTTGTAAAAGCACATCCTTAGCTTCCGAATTAGGGGAGTCCAGATAAGGTCCCATAGACATGAGTGGGGGTGGATAGCCATACAGAGCCTGAAAAGGGTAACCTTGAGTCCTGTATGGGAGTTGGTATTGTACCAGTATTCAGCCAAAGATAGCCATTTCAACCAATGCTTTGGATTATTGTGCACCATGCATCTTAGATAATTCTCCAAACATTGATTCAAACGCTCAGTTTGTCCATCTGATTGGGGATGATAAGCTGATGACATATTCAAACTTACTCCCATGATTTTGAACAGTTCCTTCCAAGAGGAACTAGTAAATATTTTATCCCTGTTAGTGACTATACTAACAGGAAGGCCATGGAGTTTATAGATCGTGTCTAAGAATACCTTAGCAACTGAGGGTCTGTAAAAGGATGAGAGAGAGCAGCAAAATGAGCATATTTGGTAAACCTATCAACCACCACCAAGATCACATTCATTCTTCCCACCAGAATTAGGTAAGCCCTCAACAAAGTCCATGGTGATATGTGTCCATGCTTGGTCTGGAATGGGTAGGGGTTGTAGTAGACCTGGATAAGCTGCATTGTTTGTTTATTCATTAGGCATACATCACACCCTTTAACCCATGAAATCACATTACTTTTCATACTCGGCCAATAAAAAACTGTCTTGAGTCTCATATATGTCCCATTAATCCCTGAGTGTCCCCCATAAGAGGAGTTGTGCATTGTAGATAACATCAATTTCCTTAACTCTGCATCATTCCCTATGCCCAACCTCTTCTTGTATCTGACCAACCCATCAGATATAACAAATTCTGGATAAGTAGAAGGATTCAGGGTATTAGCTATGATAATTTTAGTGAAAAAAGGACCATTTTCATAGCTCATTACCACCTTCTGAATCCAATTGGGAGTAACTGTAGTAACAGCAACACACTCTTCCTCCACAGCTCCCCTTCTAGATAGAGAATCAGCCACTCTGTTCTCAACCCCCTTCTTATATTGTATCTCATAATTAAGCCCTAAAAGCTTGGTAATCCATTTTTGCTGCATGGGGTTCATGACTTTCTGATCAAACAAATACTTTAAAGCCTGTTCTGATCAGTTCTAATGATAAATTTATTACCCTGTAAGTAGTGTCTCCACCTTTGTATGGCCATAAGCACAACAAGGAACTCCCTCTCATAGATAGACAATGCTTGGTTCCTGGGACACAACATCTTTCTCATGAATGCTATAGGTCTGCTCTGTTGCATTAGGACAGCCCCTACCCCTGTCCCACTAGCATATGTTTCAAGAATGAATGGCTGAGTAAAGTCTGGCAATGCCAATACTGGTGCTGCAGCCATTGCTTCCTTAAGTGTATTGAATGCCTCTTCAGCTTCTTGATTCCAAGTGAACTTATCCTTCCTTAACAAATTGGTTAGGGGTTTACTTATCAAGCCATACCCTTTAACAAACTTCCTGTAGTACCCTATCAACCCCAAAAAACCCCTCAATTGCTTGAGAGTGGTTGGTGTGGGCCATTGAATCATGCTAGAAACCTTCGAGGATCAATAGCTACCCATATTGAGAGATGATATGCCCTGGGTTCAATCTCTCCCCGACCAAACCGACACTTTGATTTCTTGGCATACAATTTGGTTCTCCCTTAAAACCGATGGCACCTTTTCCAAATGAAATAAATGCTCATCCTAACTCTTGCTATAAATCAAGATATCATCAAAGAAAATCATTAGGAAATTTATTGTTTAGATTTTGATGAATGCCATGTAAAACTTAGAATAGGATGTTGGCACCCCATTTTTGTTGTAAAATGCATTGTAATAAATAGAAATTTGCCAAGGTGAGTTAAGTCGCCTACGCCCTAACATGCAAGAAGACAAACCGAGACTAGAAGGAAGACTCATTGCGAGACAATTTGAGTATGGCAAAGAAGAGTGACAGAACTCTCTTTGAAAAAGCAAATCGAGATGCGGTGAGTGAAGTATCGGTCAAGTCAACTCAAGAAAAGCCAAGTCTCAAGTTGAAGTGACGGAAGAGTCATCCATGATTAGAAGTCGACTCTAAGTCACCCGGGGAAAGCAAAGAAATGCAAGTAGAGATAATCAGAAAAGATCCGTTGCCGCGTAAATCAAGAAAATTACTTAAACAAGTAATATCTCCAAATCACCTTTCTCGGAGTGCTCGATCCCGGAAGCGTGCAAAAGGGATGAACGAATGGGAAGCACTACACCGTGTCGAACTCGAAAGGTGAAAGAACAATTCATACGAGGAAATGGCAATTCCAAGGATCGCAACAAGACAAGCCAACGACGCAAAGTGACTTTCAAAAATAAGCCTATCTCTTCAACGGGCAAATTTTTGAAAGATCACTATAAAAGGCCGAGGAGTTTATTTGAGAAAAAAAAAACAGACACAAGTTCTGGACACTGAACCAAAAACGTTCAAGCAATTATTAGAAAATGCAAACATTCTCAATCCTCAAGCTACACTACAAAGAACATCAATCCAACACTCATCCGTGAAGGAAAGATAACTTCAATCGGTTGAAGAGGAACATCTTGAAAAAACAAGGGGTCTACATTCCACGAAGGATTGTAGGAAGGTTCAAGGTCGAACCAAGTCTTAAGCTTTTGGAGGGCTTCATGATCAAATCCAAAGAGCTTGAGCAAGTGAGTTGAGTAGTAAAGCAAGGCACTGCCACTGTGAAGAAGGCTGAGTCGTGAGAGAAGCCAGTGAGTGATCAAGGCGTCTCAAGGCGAGTCCCAAAGGATCAAGTCACTGTGTGATCAAGACTTGTATCCGGATTGTTACCACTTTGTATATCTTGATCAATACCTAGTGGATTCCTCCGGAGTTGGAGAAGAGATGAGTAGAAGAATTACCCCATCTTCGAACCTCTATAAAAATTTCATTGTGTCATTTACATTTCAAAGACTTTAATTCCTGCATCTTAACTGTTTATATCTCATGTTGATAAATTTGCTATCCACTTGATAATTTATAAGTACTAAACCAAGCACTAAAATCCTTGCTTAATCAAACTTAAGGGTGTTAAGTCTTCCGCTAAAAACAAAACCACATTGAGTTAATTTAGACCAACAAATGAGTTATTCCATCAACAAATTAGTTGAGCCTGTTGAGAGACTAACTCTACTTGATTAACTAGATTGGTCATCCATCGAGACACAAACCGTGTAGTATTAACTCTGAATATTTGAAAGGACTAAATCGAAAATTTGGTAAGGTTTATTCAACCCCCTTCTAAACCTTACACTTACACCCCTTGGGACCTACAAGTGGTATCGGAGCGGTTGGTTCATTGAACCCTCCGCACCGGTTCTTGAACTAGATCTCCAAACTTTTCAAAGTCCGCTTTAGTACTTAAACTCTCAAAACTCTTTCTATCATTAAAAGTTATTATCATGGAAGCAAATTTGACACGCATCCCTATGTTCACAATTAAAGAATTTGATGATTGGAAAATTCGTATGCGGGCTCATCTATCGACATTACATGATGAGATGTGGATAGTGATAGAAGATGGGCCACTGCAAATCTTAAAGGTGAACACAACAATGTAAAGAAGAGCCTGCAATTTGAAGGAAAAGAGGATGTTGCTCCCGGACACGATCATGGTTGAAAAACCAAGAACCGAGTGGACAAATGATGACAGAAAAGATACAACCTGGACAATGTAGCCAAGGACATCCTTTACAAAACCTTAGACAAAGCCATGTTCAATAAAGTCAAATCATGCAAAACGGCTAAAGAAATTTGGGACAAGCTAACATTGATTTGTGAAGGCTCGGAGGCAAAATCAAAGAAAACAAATTATCGGTGGTCAGTCTGAGAAATTTGAGAACTTCAAAATGATCTCGGGAGAAAACCTGGATCAACCGGATGCTCGGTTCACGAAATCACCAATGAGCTATCTCGCACTTGGAAAGGAATATACACGAGAAGAAATGTGTATGAAGATCCTAAAAAGTCTTCCAATGAATGGGAAATGAAGGTCATGGCACTGAGACATTCCATGGACCTATCAAAGACATCCAACCATGAATTATTCTCGGACCTCAAAGCCTACGAATTTGAGCCGAGAAGAAAAGACCGAGGAAGAGACAATTTGTACCCAAAACAATTTGCTCTAATTGTTAAAGATGGGAAGAGAGCCGAGGTCAAAGTGGTCATTGATCCGGAAGAAATAGCCACGATGGTCAAATGTTTGCTCACGATACACCTTAAAAAATGTTGTGTAAAAGAACAAGAATGTTATGATCAATAAAAGGATTGATTCAGCGCATACATTCTATGTCAATACACTATCTGTATGTATCTTTGCTATTTGCATTTTTGAATGGTTTAAGTTTTGGCATCATCAAAAAGGGGGAAATTGTTAGGAAATTTATTGTTTAGATTTTGATGAATGCCATGTAAAACTTAGAATAGGAAGTTGGCACCCCATTTTTTTTGTTGTAAAATGCATTGTAATAAATAGGGTTGGCCAAGCTGAGTTAAGTCAGCTACGCCCTAACATGCAAGAAGACAACTGAAGACTAGAAGGAAGACTCATTGCGAGGCAAATGAGTATGGCAAAGAAGAGTAGACAGAACTCTCTGAAAAAAGCGGTGAGATGCGGTGAGTGAAGTATCGATCAAGTCAACTCAAGAAAAGCCAAGTCTCAAGTTGAAGTGAAGAAGAGTCATCCAATGATTAGAAGTCGACTCTAAGTCACCTGGGAAAGCAAAGAAATGCGGTCAAGTCGAGATAATCAGAAAAGATCCGTTGCACGAAATCAAGAAAATTACTTAAACAAGTAATATCTCCATATCACCTTTCTCGAGTGCTCGGTCCCAAGCGTGCAAAAGGGATAGACCAATGGGAAGCACTACACCGTGTCGAACTCGAAAAGGTGAAAGAACAATTCATACGAGGAAATGGCAATTCCAAGGACTGCAACAAGACAAGACAAGCCAACGGTCGATGTGACTTTCAAAAATAAGCCTATCTCTTCAACGGGCAAATTTTTGAAAGATCACTATAAAAGGCCGAGGAGTTTATTTGAGAAAAAAAACAGACACAAGTTCTGACCAACCAAAAACGTTCAAGCAATTATTAGAAAATCAAAACATTCTCAATCCTCAAGCTACACTACGAAGAACATCAATCCAACACTCACCTTGTGAAGGAAAGATAACTTCAATCGAGTTGAAGAGGAACATACTTGAAAAAACAAGGGGTCTACATTCCACGAAGGATTGTAGGAAGGTTCAAGGTCGAACCAAGTCTTAAGCTTTTGGAGGGCTTCGTGATCAAATCCAAAGAGCTTGAGCAAGTGAGCTTTTAGTAGCAAAGGCGCACGCCTGTGAAGAAGGTGAGTCGTCGAGAAGCCGGTGAGTGATCAAGGCGTCTCAAGATGAGTCCCAAGGATCAAGTCACCGTGTGATCAAGACTTGTATCCGGACTGCTTACCACTTTGTATACTTGATCAATACCTAGTGGATTCCTCCGGAGTTGGAGAAGAGAGGAGTAGAAGAATTACCCCATCTTCGAACCTCTATAAAAATTTCATTGTGTCATTTACATTTCAAAGACTTTAATTCCTCGCATCTTAACTGCTGTTTATATCTGTTTGATAAATTTGCTATCCAAAAATAAGGTAAAATAACATATAAAAAAATGATTCCAAAAATGGAAGAAGATTAGAGTCAAATCTCTTTCTCTCTCATACATATCAAAATCTCACTAATCATCTCTCTCTCTCTCTCTCTCTCTCTCTCTCTCTCTCTTAGTTCCACCATTAATGCAACATAAGAAATTTCTCTTCCTACACACCATTAACGAGTTTTGTAGATTTTATAGAGAAAACAAACTGTGAAGAGGATGACAAAACAACCATGAAGAACTCAAACTGGTTTCCAAACTTTATATAATTTGATTTTACGAGAGAAAATTTTTTTTGAAGAAGAGGATGATTTTTGTTCCAAATGAAGAAACAAGCATGAAGAACTTCGAAACTGGTTTATATTTAACCAAGACTTTATATACTATAATCAGTAAATATTTGCGTTGGAGATGGTGCAAAAATACTTTAGAATACTTTGCATAAATTACTATAAGATGTTGCATAGTTGAAACCATGCAGCACACATCAACTAACTATACATTATCTAAAAGGTATTTATGCAGCGTAAAAAACTAAATATACAGTACATATACTCAACTACAATGCATCATAAACTATGCAGCAAAATCAACTAACTATGCATTTTATCTAGAAACTAACTATGCGATGTTGAATAACTGAAATATGCAGTACATTATACTCAACTATGTCTTACTGTTGTAAAACAATGCAACAAAAATAACAATATATGCATTATCTAATAGCTATTTAAGCAGCAAAAGAACTTTAACTATATTGTATTCCAAAAAAAAGAAAAAGAATGGAAAAAAAAACTGTTTCCTAAAATAACGCCATTAAATCCGGCAGTTACAATCTCACCCCATAAAAACGGTTTCAAAAAGTCAAAGCATAACAGAAAAACCGCTGGATAAGATATAAATAATATTATAACATTATTGCATTAAAAAGTGAGAAAATATCCAAAAAATCGGGTTAATCACATGACTCTTAAAAAAGATTTATGGATAAAATTAATCCATCTTGTCTCACCCAAGCAGGTACAAATAGATGAGTTGAGGAGTCGCCTAGCTTGGTCTTTAGAGCTTATGATTTGTCTTGTTCTTCTTCATCCACCATATCAGACCAACGCTTCCATGCTGCTACTGCCATTGCTTTGAGACCTTCTGACGGATCTTTAGAGCTAAGGACATAATCATTAAGTGGACGACTTCTAGATACAGCTTCCATGGCATTGTTAAAGATATTAATATGGTGAAATACAATAGAAGAACGCGTGAAAGAATTGCAGGCCACAAACTTCAAAGACTATAATGTATCAAAATACATACTAAACCAGATTTTAATAATAGGTCTTGTAATGCGACACCTGGTGTACATACACTTGGTGTAGATCTACCATAGAAGTGTTTCACTTCTTATAAATTAAAACACTTGTCATCCATCCATGTAAAAAGCAAGACACTTGATTATTCATCCAGGCACCAAGTATACTACACCTGGTGTAAAATGGATGATACCTAATAACACCCAAAAAAATTGAAAAGAATACAAGAAGTAAGATTTATGTTCAAGTTATAAATAACTTATAGACAGTGTGTGAAAAATCCACTAATTGAATAATCTTTTACACAAGAAGACTCAATCATATCAACTAGTACAATGAAAACTCCTTACAAGAGTAGATTGAAGTTTTATAGAACAACTCATCTAACAACACATATAAGAATCTCATTTTTGCTCACTAGAAAAGCAATATGGAAAAAACCACAAGAAAACTTGATGTTATCACTCGATGTTGACATCATCTCATATAACACTTCCTTCAACAATACAGCTATGAACATTATATGTCTTCTTGACTAAATATGTTTCTCTCTTAATCAGCTCTCCATGTTTCTCTCTTAATCACCTATGAACAACAAAAATATTTTCCCCAAACTCTGTGTGGGGCAACTTTGCTTTCTTATTTTCCTATGCGGTCGACCCAAAATCGCATAGCAGAACAAAAATAATTTCCCTGAACAACTTCACTTTTTCTTTTCCTTTCTGATCTTCCTCGAAGCTATCTATGTAGTTATCTCGAAACACTGTTTGCATATAACTGAAAGGTTTGAATCAATCATAAAAAAAGTTTTGAATCTTGAAGTTTAGAATGTTAGGGCGTGATTGGATATCTTTCATTTTGAAAATTTTCATTTTTTAGAGAATAGTAGTAAAAAAATTTGGAAGAAAAAAGATATTTTTGAGAGTGTGGTTGGATATGAGATGAAAAAGTAATGATAGAAGTTGATTGATTTAAAAATAGTAAAATAATGATTGAATATGATTGGTAGTTAGAAATGTGTGAGTGAGTAAATAGTGAAATTTGTCGGAGAATGTGTAATAATGATTAGTTTTTTGTGAAAAAATGTGTAGATGTGATTGATAAGAGAAAAAATGAGAAAAAGAAAAAGTGAGATAATAGTATATTTTCTGAAAATTTTCATAAACAATCGCATATTTGGTCAAAAAAATTTCTCCAGCGGAACAAAAATAAAATTTCTTCCACATCGAATCCCAGCCTTATTCCTTTTTCTTTCCGTTTTCCGTGTCCACAATTTATTCTGGTTAAGAAAAAAGGTACAACGTAATTCAAGGCTAAACTTTTGTTGTATTAAACTCTCTTGAGAGGTTTTTAATTGTTTAATGGTGTTTCATGAATTGGGGCAGTCACTTCTGGCTTATGATGATACAAGAAGAGTTTGATATAAATTTTCTCTCTCAACTTTTGGCTTCTGTAGAAAAGGATGCTGGAACTATGCTTCATTAAAAACTAAAACAAAACAAATGGAAGTATGATTGAAATAATACTCAAGGAACCAGGATCCTACAATTTGAGAAAATAATTTACTTCTAACAACTGCTTTACATATTGTAGCATCCTAATTTTTAAAGAGCGCATCTACGGAGAAAATGTTTGCGAAACAAAAGGTTCATAAATTAATTGAAATTCAACGGAAGTGATTCATAAGTTTTTTTTTTTTGTCAAACGAAATGAATAACTTATTACTAAAATAACTACCATCATCCATGTGTGCAAATGAAAGAAAAATAAACCATCATAAAATTTAAAATAAACCATATTTTTTGAATAGCTACTACTATAAATGAAAATTTTGTAATGATTGGTTATGTCATTAATCAATCCACCCGCCATGCGCCACGTCAAACTCCTCAACCTAAAATGCCTAAAATATGGGGTGAGCTATCAATAACTCGGGCGGGCGCAATTGTCTATATTAAACACACAAGTATATCATCACTGCATAAACACTTTGGAAAATATATCATAGTCTCGTGTACAATTAAATACCATAATTTCATGTACAACTAAGTACCGTAATCTTGTGTACAATAGTACATATTTAACATGTGCATATATTTAATAATTAAACAAGACATTTAAAATAGACAAAAACAGTTAAAAGAACCATCTTAAATAAAGTGCAGAAATTGAATTGTAGCTCGCTTGAAAATCTTAGACCTTGTAAGAATATATAGCTTCCTACAAATGAAAATAATTTGACTTAATACATGACTTAGGAAATTCGTATTTAATAAATAAAGTAAAGAGAAATAGTAAATTGAATTGGAGAGTTAAAAATTTAAAAAATCTGGTCAAATTTGGAGCCAATGGGCTTTATTGAAAATTCAGAAACTAATCGGGGTTAATCTGTAATTTGGCCCAATTAGGAATTAAATCCCCAATTCCCAAAAATCCGATCATTTTTCCCCCAAAACCCTTCCCTCTTCCGTATTGACGTCTCATCACTCTATTGTTCTCTCTCTCTCTCTCTCTCTCTCTCCTCTCTCTCTCTCTCTCAGGCCTGCCTTATTTCACTGAACTCTCCATCTCTCTCATCTCAAGCTCTTATCTCTCTTACTCATCTCCTCTCTATAGTTCTCTTCTCTCTTCTCTATCCCAGGCCACACACCAACCCACACCATCAATCGACGGCGAGGTGAGCAACGGCAGCGGCGATGCAAGCAAGGTGAGGCGGTATACTAGTGTTGTTAATTGAAATGGAGAGTCCAATTTTTGCTAATATCAGGCAGGCCCAATTAATTATCCTGTAGGGTCTGAAATAAATTCTTCACCGGAGACGCAGAGTCCAGCTTTTGAAAATCTGTAGACGCGGCGCGGAAAAAAATGGTGGCAAAGAAAGGGAGCAGAGGAGGAATGGGAGGGGAAGATGCAGAAGAGGAGCTCACACGTGTCCCTCTGCAAGCCATCCTGTTGGCTGATAGCTTTGCCACTCTATTCCGCCCAATTACACTTGAGCGGCCTAAAGTATGGATTCTTACTGGTTGTGATCAGTCATATTTTGTAATTATTTTAATATATATAATATGTGTGTGTGTGTGTATTAGGTTTTGTTATGTTCTGTTCATACTTCATACGAAAACTGTTAATTAGTTTTTAGAGCTTGTACTTGAAATATAATGTAAAAATTGTAAGTTTATCGATGGTAATGCATATGGTGTGATTTCGTTCAATCCTCAATTACGTGAATTTCTGGTATAATGTGTTTGCTAATCAATAAGAGCATGAAATACTTCAGGCAACACTATGGATACTATGTAAAAATTATGGGTGGCTGCATTATATAATTTTTATATCTATTGCTGAAGGTTGTGCGCACATATCTATAGGTCGATGATCCATTAATACACATTGCTATTATCAGTAGGTTGCACACACTTACATAGTTGTTTGCTTGAAATCTGTTCTAGAAATGGTCAATGATGAATTTGCTTTTGTTGAGTTTTGCTTTTATAATATAACGGGATGATGTATGGTACCACTCAATGTTTGCTCATGTCCCCTTTTGATTTGTTTTGTATTTTAAGGTACTGTTACCACTGGTTAATGCGCCTATGATTGACTATACCTTAGCATGGCTTGAATCTGCTGGAGTTGAAGAAATTTTTGTGTTTTGCTGTGCGCACTCAAGCAAGTGATTGACTATTTGGAAAGTTCCAAGTGGTTCGACCAACCAAACCTTTCAGTCACTACAATAGAATCATACAATTCAACGAGTGCTGGAGATGCTCTGAGATTGATATATGAAAAGCATGTGGTATGTCATCCTCATTATTCCAAACTTTTATTTTTTTAATAATCTTTGACCCTTCACGATTTTTATACCTTATTAACTAAAATTATCATCCTACAATTCTAATTCTTGTTTCCTTTTTTCTTTTTTTTTTTTTTAAATAGAAACTTGGTTAAAGCTTGCATGCATTTTCTAGTTGTTCTGAGTCAATCCTAATGATAACCACACATCAATTGGATTGTTGAAAGTGAGTACAAAACCAACGACCAAATAAATCTGAAGCATTGTTTAAAAGGTGAATGCATTGACTTAAGGCCTGAGGTATTGGGTGTATGACCCACGAATTCAGATAATTTATACTTTAAAAAATTATCAAATGATCTTAATAATGAGCTAAACATTTCAAAAAATATAGGAAAACCTCTTTGAAAAAAAATTGAGCATTATATAATAGTAAAGCATATTGCATTTGAGCAGAGATGCTCAAGTTCATTAAACTTGCCAAAGTAAAAATGATTCTTTAAAAACAAAAAACCCACCAATAATACTAAGTTAAATGGGTATAACAATACTAACATTGGGAGAAATTTTTAGAAAAAATTATTTGAATAAAGTTGGGATAGAAATTGGAAGAGACATATTCAACGGTATATAATAGTAATGCACATTGCATTTGAGCAGAATGCTTAAGTTCAATCCCTTGCCAAAGTAAAGACGATTCTTTAAAAACAAAACAAGATTTGACTTCATGAAAATGTGATTTTGTTTATTAGAGTGTATTTTTGGTGCTTTTGCGATAGAAGAATGTGACAAAATAAATTGTGTTTGGTTATATGTTTTGAGTAGCATCATTTTCACAGGTGATGTATTAAATATTTATAGAAGTTTGTAGTGATTTGATAATGTCTTAGGATGATATGTAAGTGGTAGGATCCATTGAAATGATTTTGCTTGAAAATATTCATCTATTTTAGATGAAGTAGGTCGTGGTTGGGCCCATTTTTTAGTATTTTATTTGGATATACAAATGTATTAGGATGATTTGTAGTTGGTGATTCTTATTGAAATTCTTTTTGAAATTTGATTATAGTAATATATTAATAAGATCTAGGTGGTAGTGGTGGGTTCACTAATTTGATATATGGCTGAAATTTGAGAGTATAAGGTTGGGAAATGTTGTTGATAGGAAAATAAGAAGTTAAATTGGTTATTTCAATGAGATTGGGTCTATACTTGATTTGTGTTTTTTAAATAGCATAAAATGGAAAAACCATCATTGAAACATAAAGAAACAAGGGATGTGATACTGAGCTTTTTCTTCACTGAGATAGGAAAATAAGAAGATAAATTGGTTATTTGCAACGAGATTGGGTCTAAACATGATTTGTGTTTTTTAAATAGTATAAAATGGAAAAACCATCATTGGAAACATAAAGAAACAAGGGCTGTGATACTGAGCTTTTTCTTCACTGAGTTTTATATATAGTAGTTTGTATTTAGTAACTCTTGGAAAATCATTGACCATGGTGATGAACATATGGACGATGTAATATTACATTTAAGATGACTCTGCCAAATTTCGAACTAGTTAAAGATAGGCATATGTGGAAGCATTAAAGATACTACTGGAGATGCACAATAGGCTACTATTGTCCTATTACCAATTGGAAATAAGGGGATTCGGGGTTGACATTGATGACTTGGTCATGTTCTATTACCAATTGAATAAGGGGATCTGGGGTTGACACTGATAACTTGGCCATATTTTTTGAAATATCTCACTGATGGAGAATGACATAGCAACCGTGAGATGGTGTCACTGTTCTTGTTTGGTTTTTCTGGTGGCAGACAAGCTACTGTCACTGGTAACAGTAGCCTATATCAGGAAAGTCAAAGGAAATGATGAGATTGCTTTACATTAGCCTCTTTTCAGGTATCAGTAGAGTTATGAACATATCAGCCTGATCTCTATATGAGTATTGTTTGAAGATGTATTCGAGTTGAAAAGTAACTAACAACTAAGTATAGGCCTACTCTAGATAAGATTTGAAAGAAATAACGACATTTTACCGACTTCCTTTACTTTATTCTTTACATGGCTCAGGTTAAATAGGTGTAAATAAATATTCTATGGATGAGCCTATTTTAATAGGGCGAATGTTGTCTGTATAACATAAATAGTTTTTGTTGTTTTATTAATTCTGAAACGAGCTAACTTTACTATTGTTCTCTTTGAAGATACGTGGAGATTTCATCCTTGTTACTGGAGATACAGTTAGCAACATGTCACTTGCACAGGCACTTAAAGAACACAAGGAGAGAAGGAGAAAGGATAAGGATGCAGTAATGACGATGGTCATTAAACAGTCAAAGCCATCTCCAGTAACTCATCAATCTCGTCTTGGAACAGAGGAGTTGTTTATGGCAATTGATCCCGATACAAAACAACTCTTGTATTATGAGGATAAGGTTGATACTTCAAAGGAATAGTCTCTCTGGACAAGGCATTGTTGATTGATAATTCTTCTATATCTCTTCACAATGATAAACAGGTTCCTCTCTTTTGTTTAAGTTTTTCCAGCTTATGTTTCTGCACTTAATCATATGAACTGCTTAATCCTCCCCCAGAATAAAAGGAGTGGAAAGATGGAATGGAAGATTGCTTGTGATCCAACAAATTAGAAGAAAAGTTTTCTGCTTTGAATATGACAATCTATCTATTAAAATCTTGCATATTATATGATGCTATGATGCATTTATTGGTAGATTTTACAAAAGAAGAATCCAGAAAAATGAAGGGACAAACACATAGGAAATCATGGAAGCCTTTTGACAGATTGATTACATCTTCTGGAAAATTGATTTCTCTCTTTTTAATTCTACTTATGCTTCTTTCGTTAGTTAATTTGATATGGTATGATTTGCTTTGATTTGTTTTAATTTGCTCTGATTTTCTTTCCAAGTTATGTACTCTTCCCCCAAGTATATAAGAGGGTAACTGAATGCAATAAAGAAACAAGTCTGTTTTGGATTCAAAATTAAGGTGAAAGGAACTCCATAAAATCCCTAATCTTTTCTTTACATTCTGTTCTTCCTTTTCCTTATCACCTGCTATTTTTCTTTGATTTGCAACATAGGAGAACAAACATTGGTAAAACATTGGTAAATTATGATTTGACATCTGCATTTTTAACATTTAATCTGCTTCTACTTCTAATCTCTATTAGCTATTAGTGGTGTTGATATTCCATTCTTATCAAAATAAGGTCATTACTTCATGACTGTTGGAATAAGTCGGATGTTCATGCAACTTCCATTGCATTGAGTCTGATAGATGCTTCATAAAGAGTGTAGGCAAAGGCTGATATCACTGCCTGTGAAGCTAGGTCCTTATAGGTTAAACTTTTTGATATATGTGTGCGGCCCTTTTTGCTTGTGATTCTGTACAATCCTCTATATAATGTTCCACCACATTGTAAATTTGTTCTCTTCATGATTTTATTTACACTAGTGTTTCTAGATTGTTTTTTTATTAAACCCATTTTCAGATGTTCCAGAAGAATTAAAATATATGATGCTTTCACCATTGTCTGTCTTCTCTGCAGGATTGCTATATTGACATATGCTCCCCAGAGGTTCTCAGTCTTTTCACAGACAATTTTGACTATCAGCATTTACGCCGTCACTTTGTCAAGGGGTTACTTGTTGATGATGTGAGTATATTAATATACCAAAAAGACATCTTTTAGGTCAGTTGGAGAAACTAATTCACCTATCATAGTACTCAAACTTCAGAATGAAGTAATGCCACATAATTCTGTTTTGACCCTTAATCATCTTCGCACTCTTAACAAAACTGAATTTGCATATGTACATGTTGTTTAACATTTAATGCACGTGTGGAGATCTTTAGAAGTATGGCACCTCCACATTGCTGGAGCTAGTGTTTCAACTATTTTGAAACTTATTGTTCTTACTTAGGAAAAAAACTTTTTTCACATGTGAAAAAATCTTAGTGGTGTCTGTGTAGATATACGCGTTTATAGGATGAGAAAACATTTTGCTTGGTGATAGACGCGTTTCTCTTCCATGAGTCGTTTCTTTTATTTCTGCTGATTTTGGAGTGTTAAGAGTTAGGAGTACTTTGTTACTTGACATGTCAACAAGTTCTGTGTAGATTCCCATGTACTGTGTAAATACCTATTAATTTTGAGTAATGAATGATCGAAGTTACATGGTAACCATCTTCGACATGGTACAAATCCGATCTCAATTAAAAAGGACAAAAATAAAGAGGCAAAAATGATCAGAATAGTTAGAACATTAAGCCCGCCATGGGCAAAACCGAAGCATCAAAATATCCACTATTGTCATTAATCTCTGGTAGGCACTCACCGTTCCTGTCCATCATCCCGCAAGTAGTATATTTCCATGGAGTTTACCCTAGTTCTTGTCCCTTTGCCAGTTCAAAACCCAATATCCAAATGCCATAGCCACCAGATATGAAATTCATCGTCTTCATGCCCGCCTTATATGTTCTTATATGTTCGTGAGTCGCCGTGCTTTGTTCCATGCTGGTCTTCACTGTTTTTCTATGTTTGTTGTCATTTCCTGTAGATTCCATCACTGTCAAGTTCTATGTTTATTTTGCCAGTTGATGTTATAGCTATTGCCTACTCGTCCTCGTCATTGCATTCAGATCCACTCCGACTTAGATCCATTCTTTGTTGTCCGTCTCGTTGTTGATCATATACCCATTCTTGTACCAAGTTCAGTTGCTGCTTGTTTGTCACAGGCGTCGCTGTTGTAATCCTGTTATGTTTCCAGGCTGTCGAATGCGTCAACAGGTGATTAAGAGGAAGGGAGGAAGCTGATGACTTCCCTATGCTTGTGGATAAGAGAGTGGCAGCTGGAGAACCAAAGAGCAGAATAAAACACAATTAAGAACTTTTTATGGAGGAATTCAACTCCTGTATTTGAATATTCAAATCTGGATGTTCTTATTACTTTGTAAATCCCCTTTTTATAGTAGAGGACCTAGAGGTTTACAAGTACAAAAAGGAAAGGAAATTACTACCAAATTACACCAAAAATAATCAAAGCATTTAAAGCAAACAAGATAAATTAGAAAAGGAAAAGGAAATCAATTAAGAATTTCTCTCCTTAATTTGCTGCATGTTTATCTTCTGTATCCTTCCGGATCCTTCGCTGGTACATCTTCCCAATGAATGTATCAACTCCTCTGCTGTCATTTCCAGTAGTAAGCACCATGCTTTTGCTTCTGTTGCCTACGTTAGTGAGTTTGCTGGATGAGATTGCTGTCATTGAGTTTCTACAGCCAGTTATCTGAACTTCTCCTCAAATTGCTTGAAATCCATTGGGATCAGTCTTTTGTAGTCTTGGTTGTTGGGCTTTGGTGTTTAAGCCTGCTGCTTATTTATTGGGCTCTCTGTGTGGGTTAAGCTTTTGGGTCCTGTATAGAGCTTCCATATACTTGGGGCAATCTCATTTTGGGGCCTAATACTTTTGGGCCAGCTGCCAGATCAACTGAAAACATGTAAAGTTAATAATTAGTTATTATGGAACAAACCAAATTTGTTGATGAGGGGATTATGGTTTTATAGTTGTCTTTGCTGGTTGTTTTGTGGTTGTGACGTAATCATTGTGTTTGGTTTTGTTATTGTTGTGCTGTTTGTATTGTGTTATTGTCATGATTGGCTATTGTGTTCCACTTTAGGACACTGTTGTGACGTAGGCGCTGACCAGTCCTTAAAATTAGTATTTGATCTGCCTTTCTTGTCTATTGGCATGTTTGGTTGCTTTTGTCAAGGGTTGACATATTTGTCACCATGGTCATCCCAGGTGTTGTTCAGACGTCAAGCAGGCCACCACATTCGATGTTGTTCAGTTGTTTAAATTGGATTCGTCTCAATGCATCTTGTTGGTTCAAGTGTTTAGTTGCTGATATGTCTTTCTGTTGTTGTCTATAGTCAATCATTTATGCAAGTTTTCTCTTCCTCGCAGTTTATGTTATTGGTGTTTTAAGTTGGTTTTCTTGTTGTGTCCTTCACCGATGATTTTATTGAATCAGTATTTCTTCTTTTCATTGTTACTGTATAACTCTTGAATTATAGTATGCTCCAGCTTGAGGGGAAGTGGTATGGTTGGGGTATTTGAGTAATTTTTTTGGCTGTCTGCTTTGTGTAAGCCCTCATAAGGTTGAGTACAGAATGACAATACATCACATTACATTGTCACCACTTTGAAGATAGCATGCTTGTCTTCTTAACATTGGCTTTTATTTTAAATCTAAATATTTTTTTTTTATCTTGTTCAGATTATGGGTTACAAAATTTTCACCCATGAAATTCATTCGAGTTATGCGGCTAGGGTTGACAATTATCGGAGCTATGACACCATTAGTAAAGATATAATCCAGAGGTGGACGTACCCTTTGGTGCCTGACGTTCAGTTTTTTGGAAATTATGTCACAAAACTTGAAAGACAGGGAGCTTATCGAGCATCAGGTGAAAAAACTGTGAAATCATCTTTTGCTTGGATTAGCTGTATGGGATTGATCGCTAGATGGATTTTTGTTTAATTTATACATGTATTTCTGGAATTAAGAGGGAGTGGTGGAGCTGTGAAAAGATGGTTTTTTCTTTTCTTTTCTTTTCTCCGGGAACGTAAAGCTACTCAAAAGCTGAAACACTCATGAGTCATCTTCTGTCCAATTCTAATCAGCTCTAATTTTATACGTCATAATTGAATTTTATGGGTTCGAAGTTCGATGGTTGTTGATGAGATAATAAAAATTCAAACTTGCAAAATTTCATAGCTTATTGACAACTGGGATACAAAATCTGAATAGAAACAATTTGGGAACATATTTTGCTTTTCTCTTACAAGGAAACACATTGAAGTATTTGGTATTATAAAATTTATGCTCTAATGATCTTGTGAATATAATGAAAGCATTGATAGAACGTGGCAAACCATGAAAGAGTTGGAAAATAATGTTTTAAAAAACATTAGAACATAAATGTATTCTCTGGTTGCAGTAGTTAGAAAATAGGCATGCTTTTTTGCTAAGTGAAACAAATTATATATCAGAGTTGTCTTCTTAAAGACTGAGTTTGATTATTACTGCCCATAATGTACAAGTCCATCTCATGATTGTCATATTCTGTACCTTCTTGAGAATGTTCTTAAACTTAATTTTGCAGACGTGGTCTATCACGTTCGCGAAAATTGGCCCCTTTACTGTTATCGGAAGTGGCACTACAATTGGAAACTACACAAAAGTGTCAAATTCTGTCGTTGGAGAAGGTTGCATAATTGGATCAAATGTATCAATTGATGGGTGCTATATTTGGGATAAGGTTACCATTGAGGATGGCTGTAAATTAAAGCACGCAATAGTGTGCGATGGGGTGATCATTAAGTCTGGAGCAGTTCTTGAAGCTGGCGTTGTTTTGTCTTTCAAGGTATTCCTCCTTTAAGAGCCTAAACATTTGAGATCCCTTTCCTTAGGTTTCATCCAGTCATTTCTTCCAGTCTTGCATGTTTATGATTTGATTTTTGTTTTTCTGGCTGGGATGGAAGTTTATCAATATTACGAGACTCCGTTATCTTAGTTTTATTTATAAAATTTTAGTTTCACAAATAGAGATTGAAGAAAAATGATATCCTCTAGTCACATCTTTATTGAAGTTCAATAATTTCAAGTGACTACGGCTCGCTATGACCATAATCTGGTAGCCCTTTTATCTCATAAACTCATAAATCATAATGCACAGATTAGCTTATTAAGGGATAAGACTGTTGCTTGTTTTCCTTGCCAGTAGGACTCTTTACTGATTTCCTGTATAAGCCACTATCCTCGTGGCCTCTTTATTAATTTTAAACCGCAGATACCATGTCACGAAATCGGAATGACAATGCTGGGGACATTCAGGCTGTGGCCCATGAGATGCTTTATCATGTGTTTTTGTCAAACACACGACCAAGTTGTGAGATTTGTTTTACAGAAATGAGTGCAGCTGAGTTTGGTTGACAGTCCATTTATGACTAATTTGGTCTAGGAGAGTAGGGTAATCATGGCATATGGTTTGTTTGTTTGAGTCAAGTTCTTATCATCTAATGCACTGATGTTCAGGTCATAATTGGACGAGGATTTGTTGTTCCTGCTTACTCGAAGGTTTCTCTACTTCAACAGCCTGTCAAACAAGACAGTGATGAAGAGCTGGAATATGCTGATAACAGCAGTGGGAACATGGAAATTGCATGTAACTTCTGAAACCTTTTAACTTATGCTTTTCCATCTGTATGGAATTTAAACATATTATCTGTCATTATGAATTTGAATTCTGATAACTTTTAATAGGTATAATTCAGTTGTCAGGATGCGATATTTGGTTAAATGACCTTATTCTCTAATCTGTTACATGTAATTTCAGATCTTTCTCCGTTTTGAATCTATTGTACGTTGCATAAGCTTGCCTTCTCCCATAGTAGAGATTATAAAATAGTGGTGACGTGATATGTACCCAGTTCATAGTTTGAGGATCACTTTTCAATTTCACTTTGGGAGGTGGGTTTAGTTTAGCATCAATGCAAATCCTAGAACAAGACTTGGTGTTGATAAGGCTACATGAGCGCATTATCTGAAATTTATTAAACTTGTTTCAGGATGCTCTAGCTATCTTCAACCCCAATTTGGCACTAAGCGAAAAACGATGTGCTTTAGTTTTGAGAAACCATATAGCATAAAACAGAATGATGTGAGAGAATAGAGAAGGAATCTTGTTGCCATGGGAATGAATTGGCGGATCAAAAGGTTTGATAGTATACCTTGCTAATGGAGTTGTAATATGATTTGTACGTTAAAATGAGAAGTGCAGAACACGTTTGAGACTGTTTCCGTTTAACAGTGGTTTAATATGTTCAAACAACTATTAAATCATGAATCAAATAAGATTACTGAATTAGAAAAACTATGACTTGATGATCATGAATCTTCTTGTTAGTGTTATATAGTTGTATCTGAATGTTTTTACTTTAAAATGAGCAATGCACAATATGCCTGAGACAGTGTTTCCATTTATCAGTGCTTTATGTGTTCAGACTACTTAGATCTTGAATTGAACTAAGATTACTAAATCAGAATAACTAATGGCTTGATGCTCATCAAGCTTGTTGATAGTATTTGATCATTGTATATGATAATCTAATCTATGTTTTAAATATACAGAATGAAAATTTTTCGTTCTTGCAAGTAGTTATATCTTATTGCATTGCTTATGCAGTGAAAATTTTGTACTGCGCGGTTCTGGAGCTAGCTTTAATGCTATCAATAGTCTTATTTTTCCTATCTACTGGTTTTATTTTGGATTTGTGTAAGTTCAATTTTTTCTGTGTTTATATATATTATTATTTTTTTCATTAGAACAAACATTCTTACAAACTAACAACCTTTTTCTCCTCTCTTTCTCTCTCTCTCTCTCTATATATATATATATATGTCTTTAAATATTGAGTAAGCTGGATCATATATACCTTAAGTAATCGTTTACCAAATTCTTGTCTGTCTACATTTTCCCAACCTGATGTTTACTTCACTCTCTATTGGTAGAAATATTTGAAAATTGAATGCATTTTTGAAATCAAACTCATTCTTTTCTAGTGAGAAGATCACTTTCATTTTTATTATTTTCTTTATTCAAAAAACTCTTTGTCTACTTGAAGAAAACTTGCCCTTATTGAAGATTTTGATTCTTTTAGTTTCGAGCATTTGTCTATCTTCATTATCTAACGCATGTCTGGATAAAGAGATCTAGATAAAGATCTTTTGTTCTTTCAGTGGTCTATGGGTTCCAAATTAAAATTTCCACTGTAACCCGCATTTTTTCTGAAAAGATCTTAAATTGAAAAGTAATTGGGCCATATAGACTGTAAGGTAGGCATTGGACTTGAAACATGCGCTATATATTAGTGTTAAGAGTATTGTATAAATTTATGACCATTATTTTTCATTTAAAGTTGCTTCATCTCAGGATCTTGTCATGAAGGTTATTAATCATCTTTATTTTTCTTCTGTATCTGTTGCGTGCATAAATATATTCCAGCCTTTCAAGTCAAATAGATAAATTGAAGTTAAGTTACTTTTTGTATGTCGATGTCTACTGGAGATTACTTTTCTCAAACATTTCTTCCAGTTCAGAGGGTTTGTTGAAGCAAGCTGGCATCATGTCAAAATCAATTCACCCAAAATATGATGAGTGTTTAGAATTTTTCTGTCCTTGCGTTTCTTCCACTCGAACTTATACGTCAGTGGAAAAAATTAAGGGCGTACTTTTAGATTTCTGGATTGCCTTTGTGCACCGGCCATGCTACTACATCGACTGAGTTTAAATTTACAGCGAATGTTTTTACTTTTATTAATGCTGGTTGTGGGACCACCCTCCTCCCTTCCTCTGTTCTTGGTTTCCGGTTCATACACTTGTTATATGTCCGTCCATTATTGACTCTTCCGAGATAACTAGGGTGTAGTCATTTTCACTTTTTCACTTCTACACGTGATATAATTTCATTTGGAAATGAATATAACTTGGAATCTTCTCATTTAAAGTGTTGGGTTTTTACATGACCCATTAGTAACTTTCCAGTTTTTCTAAACCAGTCCTTGTTTGGCCATATGATATACTTAAATTTTAAAGGTAAAAACATAATGTTACAGTTAAAAATAATGTTACAGAAAAAGAAAAGGAAAAAAAGGAAAAAAAAGGAAGGGGAATGATCAATTATGCCTGAAAATGGTGATTGAAACTGGCGAGGGACTGTCTGAGCAAGCATTTATACTCATTTGCTTGTCACGGTTGCTGGCCTCCTTCTTTGCTAACAATGTAGCAGCCAGCATGTTAATCACCACAGAAAAATGTATACCAGACACTGGCACTCTATCTAGGCTGCCAGTGTCACTGCATTCCACATTCCATCTGCAAAAGCCTCCCATATCAACCATTTCGACCTATAGAGAGAAATAGAACACCCGCATTCCGTATTTACAATCATGGGCTGCCTGCTCTTCATTCCCTTTTCCCTTTTTTTCCCTTTTCTGTTTTTTTTTTCAGGTGGCACACGGGGGTTTGGGGGATGGTTGTCTGGTTACATAATTGTTTTAGCTCCCAGTATATTCAGTAAATCTTTGTTATGTGAAACATCAGTACATCTACTGTGACTTGCATGATAGTTAGAAGAAACCTTCCATTTCATTTGACAACTGGTGCAGAGATAATAGTAAAGTCAACATTCAGACTTGTTATTTTTTTCCAACTTGTCTGATACAAATGAAACTATTGTCTTTTGGATGTTGTGCATGACTATTTCCTATTATTTTTATCTTTCTTAATTCCATTTCTCTTCTCAGCTCAAAAGCATGTTTGAAAATAAGAATTACTTATTACAAGTAACAGAGTGCGTTCATGCAAATTCGCAATCATTTTGCAAGTTTCAACTCTACTATAACTAATAGAAAAACGGGGCTGCATGAGTGTTTCTTTTCATGCGTTCAGAGTATCATGGATTTTTTATGTGTATGATCTCTTAATATATGTTCTTCGATATGCAGCAATATCTAATACGCCTGAAAAGTTGGAGGAGGAAATGAGGACTGAGTTATCTGATTCACAAATACAGGCTGCATCTGAGGTTCCTTTTTTGTATTCTCATTGATTTTCTTCTTTCCTGACCAGTTAAACAAGTGTAAATGCTGCTGGCCTTAAATTATGTGTTCTTGCCTTTTGATAGAAGTTAATTTATTCAGAATCATTTTATTTCTTTGTCGTGAATATAAATGTTCGGCATCCTAGCTTTTTAGAACTTTTTTTTAGTTTCAGCAAAGCTATTTATAATATGGGATAATTACAAAAAACTCCTTGAGGTTTGGGCTAATTACAAAATAATCGAGAGATGTTTCAAAATTACAAAAAGCCCCTCCAGGTTTGATTCTCTATTAAATTTAAGGGTGTAACTGTAATATTTCTGTAAGTATGAGTGGATTTTTTAAATGTTTTTGCATATGAAAAGGGGGAAATTGTAAGACGGAATTAAAGATCAAGGTTATTTTTTTCTTTTTTTTTTTGCAATTTTCAAAAACCTCTGGATTTTTTTGTAATTAGCCCGAACCTCAGGGTTTTTCTTTTGTAATTATCCCTTTATAATACTTAAACAATAGTGAAAAACTGCGTACAGCAGCATCTGGAATACAAAAAATAAGATATACATAGGAGCTTAATTGGCACATTTAAAGCAGAATTCCTCATATATGCACAAGCCAACCACAAGCATAAGAAAAGACAGTTGTATCACTTGCAAGATCCAATGTTACATTCTAGTTACTGAATATCTCACTAACTCTGAGCGGGAGCCTGCATCTCAGGTTTCCTGATGTGTAAAGTGTTTGTGCTTTTGGAAGGGTGGATCCCGTCAAATTCGCTCCACCTTCTTGGAATCATCTGGCTGCTGCTTTAAACCGCGCTAGATGGAAGACATTTTCTAGTTTCTTGTTTTTTTAATACAAGACCAGTTTAGTTGATCTGTTGGGTATCCAATGTAGGAATTAAATTTTGGTAGTGCTCTGCTTAAGCCAACCAAAAAGGACAAGGATTAAAAACTGGCAAGTATCAAGTATACTGAATTAGAAGCTGCTTAATCAACAATATTCAGCTGTTCACGCTAATTTCCTACTAGATATGGTTGTCAAAGTTTGAAGAATGAATTCTATTGTTCTTGAGTCTGCATCTGTCAAAGAAAGAGTAGTAGCGGAAAATTCATCAAATGTTATCTACTATGTGGTTCTAATGGGAACTAAATGCCTTTTGTTTTCTGCAAAAAGCATGGCGTGCTAGGGCCTCATGCCTTACAATCACATCATTACTGATCCCAGATTCATATCTGTTTATGTCCTTTCTAGCCATGAAATGGGAACATTTATTTAGTTAATGTTCGAATATTCAATTGTGTTGGAGGATTGTTATATGTATGCCTTTTAACTAATAACTCATTGACCAGGTTGGTAATGGTGGGGTTGGTTTCATTTGGTCGGTTAGTGATGGAGGGCATGAAGAAGAATGGAGGCATTCAGTGGCACCAATACCTGAGGATTGCCTCGTTGAAATTTTAAAAAACGCAGCTGATGAACTGGAGATATCAAATGAAGACGGCAATATTCTTCCACCTTCAGGAGAGCTGGAACCTGATTCTGTTAATGATTCTGATGAAGATGTCAGAGATGATTCCGTCCACTTTGAGAAAGAGGTGCACGGTCATGTTTATACTTAGTATATTGGAATGGTTTTGAATCCTAATGTCATTTCTGTTTTTATTTTTAATTGCAGGTTGAAGCCACTTTCCTAAGGGCTGTGCACGAAAATGTCAAAGAAGACCATGTAATATTAGAAGTAAATTCACTGCGGTATGATGTGGCCTTTACTTCCGTGCCATTTTTCCCCTTTTTGATTTCTTGTAGTCTAGAATTTCTCATATATTAAATTCTCCATTTCGAAACTTCATGACCATGAAAATCACACATGTTTGCTTAAACATAGATGACTAGTTCTTAAAACATGAACTCTGAACCAATGAAGATAACTAAGTCATGAGGTAGTTGCAAATGCTAAGCCTGCAGTGATTGAGTGCTGTTACAGCTACATAATATTTATGCTTATTCCATGCAACCTCTTTTAACGATATTCTTCATATGTTTCCCAATTTCCCTTTGATATTATGACATTCATGGTACTTGACTTCTTTCCCAACTTTGAACAAAGCTTTGTTTTCTGTTTGGAATATTCAGCGTACTTTTTTATTTCATTTCAACATGTATAAAGCTCTTCCTTATTAGAGACTTCTGTTGGTTTCAGATGAACATACTCCCAACTTTACCAACCTAATTCCTTTTGTTTTGTTTTGGCTTTTCTTTCTTTCTTCCTTTATATGTGTGTATATATATATATATATATATATATATATATATTAGGGGGGTGGGGGTTATATTAATTGACAGAACTTATTTATTTGTGCTCCTTGAGAATTCTCTGTGGTATATCTTGTAAGTTTAATCCTTATCTCTTTGCGCCTCAGGTTGTCTTACAATCTGACGTCTACTGATTGTGCTGGTGCATTATTCTATGCGATGATGAAATTGGCACTGGATACTCCACATGGTTCACCTGGTAACTTTTCTCTCATTTTAGTCAATCTTTCCATTCCTTTTGACATCTATTAGCTGTTAGACCTTTACTGTTGATGCTAAAATGTAGAAATCAAACTACTTTTTATTTATGAGCTTAGGGATCATCACAAGCTCCAATTCGTACCTTGTCATAATAACTGTGATTTAGTTGACCACAGGCTAGTCTTTCAACTTGAAAGGGTTTTCAATCTCGGACAGGTTCTGTTACAGGCTGGATGTGTTAACACGAAATGTTTTGTATTGCTTGCACAAGCTGATTCTTAATGTAAATAGTTTTTTCATCTTAAAGCTAAAGGCCTTGAGGTCTTTGAGATTTGCTCTAAGTGGGTGAAGAATCATTTGTCCTAATTGGTAAAACATTGAGTTATTTATTAGTAATGCTTTTCAACCAAAGTTCATGACTGAAATTATATTTGCTGGAAGACATTTGATGTAGGAAGACAGAGTTTTATTTGTGTATGTTAAGCGTAGGGGTTAAGGTGATTGCACTTTGTATGAATACCTACTTGGGTTCAGTAATGAATGACACACTACAACCAAATTACATAGAGGGTGTTTGGAAACCCATTCCAAATGGCTTTTAGGTGTACAAGCCCGTTTGTCAAAAACTTGTATGTTTGATAATTATTTTTTATATGGACTTTAAAAAGTCACTTTTCAATAAGTCCATTGTGGAGACGTGCAAATTTGTGACTTTTGGATTTCTGTTTTACCACTTCTACAAAATGGGTATAAAATTTACTTTTACCAAACACTTAACATTACTCATAAGCACTTTTTGGGAAAGTCCATATTAAAAAGTCCATCCTATAAATGCACTTTCATTCAAAAGTGCTTCCAAAAATGCACATAATCTCTTTAAACAAGGTATCAAGAGCCTAAGTTAAATAATTAAATACAAAAAATAAAAGAAAAAGAAAATCTTGAATTATAAAAACCCAAGGCTGTGGCTTCTTTGCACCACTAAAACACACTGCGTGGCTGGCAAATTCACCACCACTGTGACATGGTAAGCCATTTGTTTTCGTCACTGTCCTCATCCGTGAACAAGTTTTTCTCCATTGTCTCGCCACCGAGCTTCATAGTTCATACCCTCTAACCATAGATGTTCCATTGTTGCGACAGTCACTCTGCTAGATCCGGCACCTCAATGGGCATAAGTATAAACCAGTTTTTTTTATTGTGTTGTTGTGGCCCTCCATTGCGCCTAAACTGGAATTATGTTGCCATACACTGCACGGCCATCAGTGTATTTCAGTTGTTAAAAGCTTTTTATCTCCATGTGTCAAATTTGGTTCAGTTGTTAGGATCAGCCCTGTAAGGTGTTTGCAAATTGGGCTAGACCTCTGGACTAGTAAGTGGTTAAGGGAAGATTGTTTGCTATTAATTGTTCAACCGTTTCACGTTATATCGTGGTTCTAGTCATTGTTATTTGTCTTCCTTTGTTGTGTTTTTAAGTTGATTCATGGTGGGACTCTTGGGAGTCATCAAGGCGGACCCCCCACCCCCCCAACTCCTGAACCATCCCTTCCTCTGTCGCCACCCTGCTACTATGTTCTCTTGTCTTAGTTGAACTTTTTTTTTCAAACTGTGTTTGTTGAATTTGTACCAGAACTATGTTGTATCTTGAGGGGGTGAAAGTGAAAAGTTCGGGTTTTGTGGTCATGATATGCTCTATCTACTTCGCTAAACTACCTACATAGGGCTGAGCAGGGAAGGGGAAGGGTGTTCACTCATCGTTTTCAACATAGACTATTTTATCCTTATTTATGAACTCTCAGGAAATCACCCAATTTTATCTTTTATGTAACAATCTCTCTTTCTTTAAAGAGTATTTTAGAACAATTTGGATCTACGGATTTTGCTGTATTTGCCTTCATGATTTGCATTACGACATTTTAATGTTTTCTTGCAGGCGAACTTGTTAAAAATGTTGCTAGCGTGATTACGAAATGGAAAAAGCTTTTGAAGTATTACCTGTCTAGCATAGATGAAGAGGTTAGTATATGCACATATTGAAGAGGTCATACATATTCCTTTACTAATGATTTTTCTGACTCAGGAACAATGTTTCCAAATTGATTGTTTTTCTATCAATGTGTGCTGCAGTATTTGCATACTGTATTGTCCCCACGTTCAAATGCCACATTTTCACGGAAATGGTTATCTTGGGCTTGAAGTAGTTAAATTGCAATAAGGCTGCAATCTGTTCTCTGCGTTGATGGTTCTAAATAACTGAGAAAATCAAGTTCTTGTTCCAGTTAGATAATTCTATTCTTAATCAATTTGTGACAAATTTAATATTTCTTTGGAATTTGACTGAGCATATCACATATTTTCTGCTGAGAGCAGGATTTCGTTGCTCTCTCTTGATCAACAACCCCATAAAGCATTTCGTTTTAATCAGTATTAAATTATTTTGAAATAATAGTTAGTATTCATTTTCTTGTATCATTACAGATTGAGGTGATCTTGAAATTTGAAGAAATGTGTTTAGAGTTGACAAAGGAATACTCGACGCTCTTTGTGCAGGTAACTTGGTTTATTGGATTTGGTGTTCTTTATAAGTTTTAGTGTCCGTCTTCATCAAAATTAATTTTTTTCCTGAGGTTGAATGCGTAACATGTTTCTTATTTGAGTCCCTAGTTTTAGAATCCTGCTGCCGATATATACTTCTAATAAACCTCTTACCCTCAATATATGGAACGGAAACGAGCATTGGCGAAATTTCATGGCAACCTATATAATTAATTCTGTAAGGGTCCATTTGGATGGAGGGATTTGAAATTTCAAGGGATTTCAAATGAATGGATTTTAAACTCCTTGGATTTGAAATCCACCTCTTGTTTGGATGATGTGGATTTGTGTAGGGATTTCAAATCCATCGTAAATTTTGATAAAGAAAATTTAAAAGCTCTATTCATTTTCTTAATTGACATTTAATATATAAAAATAAAAGATATAATCTTATTATTTTATAACTAATTATAATTTCATAGACTAATAAAAATATGAAATATATAATTAATAATTTTTATTATGTGTGAATATGTATGTGAAGATAGTGCAGTGTGAATATGTGAGAGCGTGTGTGTGTAGTGTGTAAGTGCGTGTAAATGTGTGCAGTGTGTGTAGGTGTGTGTGCAGTGTGTGTAGTGTATGTGCAGTGTGTGTAGTGTGTGGAAGTGTGTGTAAATGTGTGCAGTGTGTGTAAGTGTGTATATGTAAATTGCAAGTGAGCATAAAGGGAGGAAAAAAAGAATGGATTTCAAATGACTAGGTTTTGGGATGGATATAAAATCCTTTAAAATGAACTAAAACTTAAAGATGGATTTGAAATCCATTGATTTGGATTTATATGCCAAACAAGGGTGTGGATTTAGCTAAGAATTTCAAATCCCTCATCCCAAATCCCTTCCTAAATCCCTCCATCCAAATATTTTTCTTTCATTTACACATTCATGTTTAAACTCTCCTTGTAGCTTCATTGAAACTATTGGGGGAATAAACAAGCAAGCAGTTAACGATGAGAATGATCTTGGGCTTTATTTCGATTGATAGATGTGAAGTTAAGGTGGCGATTGGATACCAAACAAATCTCATTTCCATTTGCTAGAGAAAATCTTTTACCCCAAAATGCGATTGCCTATTGAAATTTTTTTCAGGAATACACTGTTTCTCACTTTCACTTTTTTCTTCCACCAATCCCTTTTTACTCATTTTTCAAAAGAACCATCAAATCACTAACTATTCATACACTCACATATTTCTAACTATCAATCATTATTTTACTATTTCTTTATCAAATCAATTTCCATCATTACATTTACATCTCATATCCAATCATACTCTCAATGTTCATTCTTCTTTCAACAACAAAAAAATGATATCACTATTCTCTAGCAGAAAAAAATTTCCAAAATGAAAGCATATCCAATTGCACCATAAGGATCTTAAATCCATAATAATAAATCCTCCCATCAAATTCAAATCTTTCCATCAAGAACCATCTTGAAGATTTTTAGCCTCTTTTAAATGCATTTTAGGTTTGAGAAAGTTTCTTCCTTCCAGGTCTGTTTATTAAGAGTGCTTCTGC